>JAIUSX010000491.1:0-48137 GCA_026573805.1 Hesperophylax magnus
AACGAAAACATAAGCATGTAAAGTATACAACATATATAAGGATTTGGTTGTTGTGAATGTTTTACATAACGATATAAAGTACATATAATAAAATCATAAGTATAGCGAGTATATATATATAGTTGCTGCGAATATATAACATAAGCATATAAAGGATATAGAGCATGAGTATGTTAAAACACAACATATACTTCTTGATTCTGTGTTTTACATAGAGATTTATGTGAAAAAGTATAAACATATGAGAGTAAGTTATATGAGTATATCTAAACGAGCTTTGTTTATTGGTTATTGATTGAGGGAGACAAAATGTTTTTGTTTGTTTCGTTAATAATAATAGCAGGTGTTCCGTTGTCTTTGCGGACAAATACTTGACCTCCCTATGTCCAGGCGAACTTAAACCGATTTTCGTGTGTAGCTTTTCTGGCGAGAAACCATAAATGTTTTGCGCGAAAAGTCAGGTGTTCCGAGATGTAAATTTTCGAACTTGGTCCTGCCATTCCGATAAGGGCGGTGTTAAGTTTGTCTTCACGGTTCGGGGCTTGTTTGTTGTAGTTTTTAATGTCTCTCAGGAAATCATCACGGTCGACACTGGTTTTTAATTTCACTGCGATTGGCCTGCGTTGATCTTTTTTGGACTTTTGGTTGATACGGTAAGCTGCATCGATATTATTGGATTCGTTATTGGATTTGGTTATTTTTTTAATGTTAAAAATGTAGTTATTTAAGTTTTCACCATTAATTTCGGGGATCCCCCTAATTTCTATATTTTTTGACTTATTTTGCCTGTCAATTTGTTCCATTTGGTTTTCTAGGACGTCGATTCTCGTTTCAAGGTCAGTGTTCCTTTTTTCAAGTTTGCTGTTTGTGTCTTCTAAATCGTGGACACGATGTAAGATGTCCCCATACTGTTTACTCATAGCAGCCAAAGTGGCGAGAATTCGGGTATTTTGCTCGAGCAACTTGGAAAGTAGTTCAGTGTCCACAAGGGCACTACCACTTGCTTTGATAGTGGGCACAGCACATAAGCATTTAGAACATTTTAACTGTGTGCGTCACTCCTTGCTGAGGTGATGGTATGAGCTTTGTGTTACCCCACCACAAAGCAAATGATATGTTCTTTTGCAAAGTGTACATATAAAAACGGACTCGTCTGAGAGGGTAGGCTCGGAACAGGCTTGGCAATTCATCTTCAGGTTCAATCAACTGCAATGGTTTCACTCCCCTGAAAGTTGGTTTACTCCGAGTACCTATGTAATATTTCTATGAGTACTTATGTAGGCAATACACTGCGAGACAGTAAGTTTGACAATGCAGGTAGCAATAATAATCTTCCAGATATTCGCACTGAGTCACTTTTTAATTATTATTATGTTTTCACTTTTGACACTTTAAAATCACTTTTTTTAAAGATGTAAGACCAGTTACACTTGTGGGCAATTGAAGCCATGTTTTAGTATACTTTTCACTGCTTTTGAGTATAGAAATTCACTGGTTTTCTGTTAATTTGTATAGAGCGAATATTTAATGTGCTCACTGTGTCACTGTTGTTATTGTAATCCGAAATGAATTAAGGTTTTTCTTGTAAGATTTATACATAAATATATAATTAAACCTACTTTTCTATACATAAAATACACTTATATTATGTATACTTATAATAATTACATATCATAAAGATAATTTTTATTGTTTTAAGCATTTTTATATAAACAGGGTGTGAACTCTAGGTTCCTCCTAAAGACTTGTAAAACAGAAGACTTTTTGTAATTATTTATTTACTCATTTTTTATTTATTTTTATTTATTTATTTATTTATTGTTGAGGAACATTTACAGACTATTAACATGAGAAAAAAAACATTAGATAAGCGCTGCAAAAAAAGGAAATGTCAACAGTCCACTTAAAAATGTTCACATCATGCACAGTTTAAGTGTCATTATACACTATGTATTAACAAAAAAATATATAAACAGCAAAACGTGAAAAAGGCAAAAAAAGAGATATCAAAATACAAAAAATACAGATACATATATGATCCAAAAAACAAAAGAAACAAAAATAAAAACAGAAAACAAATAGAGTAAATAAAAAAAAAAAAAACAAACATTCACAATCTATTGCTAATTTGCTTTTTAAAATAAGTGAGACTATTTGCATATATATCTATGTTGTTACACTCAATAGAATTGTACAGACGACACATTCTAGATAACGGATTGAAGTATGCAATATTGTTCTTAAATAATTCTAGATGGAATATATTATGATTCCTTAGATTACGTCTATTAGGAATTTTAATAAGAATATTGCTCACACAATGAGTTGCTTCAAGCTTGTCATGAATAATTTTGTGTAGACATATTAAGTCAGCAAATTGTCTTCTTTTATCCAGGGTCGTAAAGTTAAAGTATTGGAGTCGTTCCTCATAAGACTGCAGTACGGAACTTAGTCCAAGTTTAAACGATAACAATCTTAGAATTTTTTTTTGTACAGATTCAATAGTTTTTGAATATTTCAAGTAGTGTGGGTTCCAGATAACACTACCATATTCCAATTTGCTTCTGACCAACGAGTGGTACAAGGTTATAATGGATTGGGTATTTTTAAATGGTTTCGATATTCTATGTATAAAACCAATCATTTTCAAGGATTTACTCGTGATATCACTGATATGTACATCAAACTTAAATTTTGAATCAAGTGTGATTCCTAGATCTCAATAGTGGTGACTGCATTTAATTGAACATTATTGATGAAATATGCACGATTCTTTCTTCTTCTGTTACGAGTGAAGGTTATAATGTAACATTTATCAATATTTAGAAACATATCATTTTGAGTACACCAGCTATGTAGTGTGTAAAGATCTTCTTGAAGCATAACTTGATCAGAATCAGTGGAAATTTTACGGTAAATCTTGAGGTCATTAGCAAATAAAACAAAACGGCAGCGTAACATGGGGCCAAGGTCATTAATAAAGATTAAAAAAAGCAGAGGGCCTAGATTGGACCCCTGAGGTACACCTGAGGTTACAATTATGGGAGGTGACTCATACCCATTTATAAGTACTAACTGTGTTCTGTTTTCCAAGTAAGATTTAAGCCATCTTAATAGATCACCGTGGATACCTATACGATCAAGCTTCTGTAGTAGAATAGAATGGTTTACTTTTGCCTTTTTAAAATCTGTGTAAATGGTATCTACTTCAGTTCTTTCGTTAAAAGCATTGCAAACGTAATCACAAAAGTCAAGAAGATTAGAATTAATAGATCTGTTGGGAACAAATCCATGTTGATTAATGCATAATTGTGGTTTAAAGTGTGTGAATATGAAATTATACATTATAGATTCGAAAACTTTTGCAAAACATGATAAAACACTGATTGGTCGATAATTTTTCACAAAAGACTGATCACCAGATTTATGTATTGGAACAATATGTGCATTTTTCCATAAATCTGGGAAAGTTCCTGTAGATAATGATTCGTTAAATATAATGAAAAGTGGCTTAATCAACGAGCTAGAGCAACGTCTTACAAACAAGGGAGGTATTTTGTCTGGTCCTGGGCCTTTATGTATATCAATTCTTTCTAAACAGGATTTGATTGATCCCATGCTTACATTAAGTTTACTAAGACTAAATTGGTTGAATAGAGCAGCATTTAGTCCGAAAGTATTTGATGTGGGATTCGACGGAGTATAAACTGATCCAAAATAATTAGAGAACATGTTGGCAATCTGCTGTCCATTATTTGCAGACATTGTATCCATATACATTATTTTTGGAATAGAATTTGTATTACGCAATGATTTAGAATACGCCCAGAAAGTCTTTACATTATCTTTTATCCCTTGCTCAACTAGGTTAATATAGGTTGTGTAGCATTCTTTAAGTATTTTTTTTTTATCTTTTTCTAAGAGTAGCAAACTCGGCATAGTCTCTTGGGTTATTGTGTTTTTTAGCACGTAGTCTAACCTTATTTTTCTCTTTGAGGAGCATTTTTAGAGATTCGCTAAACCAATTGGGATAGTGATTTTTTATGTGAGTTTTTTTTTTGGAATGTGTTTATCTATAATTTCCCATAGAATATTGTAGAATAATAATACCTGTAATAACTGTATTTATTTATAAGTACATGTTACATGATTAATAAATTTATTTAGAGAAGATACATTAGAACACCATACTAGGCAGCTGCCTGTTTCATGGTGCCCAATGGAGGAATGGTTAGTTAGAATTTAAGTCTAGTGTAAACATATTTTGGTAGAATTATAACAAAAAAGAATTTGAAAATTGGTAAAAAAATGTTTTCAATAACTCACAAAGTTTTCTATAAGATTTATTTATTTATTTATTTATTAAACGCCATAAAAGGCTTTTACAATAATGTGATACATAGATTATAAGTACACAGTGGTACATAAGCGAATATTAGTATTACATTTAAGAACACAACAATATGTATACAAAACGACATTGAATGTGATACAGCTAAAATTTTCTTAAGGCATAGAATGCTACAATAATAGAAAGTACTTCATTTAAACAGGATAAAATATACAGAAAAGGTGACTTGCCAACAGATATCATCTAGCTAAATATTATAACAGCGCAAATAGTAGTGTGTTTATTGTTACAATCAAATTTATCTTCACTTGGCTATGGCACTATGGCAAAGTAGCTTCAACAATTCAGGGCTGACAGAGACTTGACAATTAAAAGTAACATTTTTTATTAAAATAATACATCCGTTAGCCAACACTATAAGACATCTGAAGCAAGCAGTTTATATAGATGCTATACATATACATTTCACACATATGTATATATGTGGAATGTATATATGACTATACATATACATGTATAGTCATATATACATTCTATATTCTATACGATGCTATACATATACATTTCACATATATGTATATATGTGGAATGTATATATGACTATACATATACATTTCACACATATGTACATATGTGGAATGTATATATGACTATACATATACATTTCACATATATATGTGGAATGTATATGTATAAGAACACCATACATATGTTACACATAAAGAAGAACATGTCAGTATGATGCAGTACAAACAGACATTTAACATTTCACAAACATATCAGTTACATTCACAACCAAGTATTTTTGCCTTGATGCAAGACGGTGAGGTTTTGAAAATATCAAAAAGGTCTGTATACGTGTTGGCAGTGCGGTGAAAACGCGCCAACGGTGAATGATACAAATAGTTAGTGCTATGATTGTCACTGTGGAAAAGGTGGTGGAGTCGAGTTGATTTAACAGGGACACGAAAATTTATAACACTTAACATTTGAGGGCAGTCTATGAGATTGTTCAGTAATTTAAAAAGTATAAGAATGTCATTAATAGTTCGCCGGGTAGAAAGAAGTGGTAGATTTAGACCAGACATTAAAGTATTGTAGCAGATATCAATTACAGGCTGTCTCAATTTGAATTGAACGTATCGAAGAAATTTTCTTTGTACTTTCTCCAAGCGGTGTAAGTTACAGGTATAAATCGGAGACCATACAGGAGATGCATATTCTAGGTGCGATCTCACAAGAGAGCAGTAGAGTAATTTAATTGACTCAATGTTTTGAAAACTCCTTGTGTTACGCATTACAAAACCTAGAATTTGCATGGCCTTATTGGAAATTGTTTCACAGTGACGATCAAAGGTAAGTTTTCTGTCAAAAATAACACCAAGGTCTTTGATAAATGGTACTAATGCAATTTCATTATTGTTAATTGAATACGATATGGTTATTGGAGTCCGTGAACGGTAAAAACACATGTGGAAACACTTTTTTACGTTTAGGAATAATTTGTTTATTTCACACCAGCTAGCAAGTCTATCTATATTATGCTGAAGGATAATTGCATCATTTAAACATTTTATAATCTTAAAAAGCTTTAGGTCATCTGCAAATAGAATGAATTTGACATTTTCGAAGCATAAAGATCATTTATAAACAATACGAAGAGAAGTGGGCCCAGATGAGACCCTCGAGGAACTCCCGATGTTACTTTAAATTTATATGAGACTTTATTTTTTAATTTTACCATCAGTTCGCGGTTACAGAGGTAACTATTCAACCATTTTAGGAATGATCCATGTATACCAAGGGCTTGCAGTTTCGCGAGAAGGATATTAATATTTACTTTATCAAAGGCTTTTGAAAAGTCAGTATATATTGAATCTACTTGTGCATGAGACGTGAAAGCTTCACAGATATAGTGTTCATACAATAGAAGATTGGTTGTAGTAGACCGACCGGTCACAAAACCATGCTGTTCTGGAGTAATAATATGCCTAAACTTAACAGCAATTTTATCTAAGACAATATTTTCAAACATTTTCGGGATGGTAGACAGTATGCAAATTGGTCTATAATTTAAAACACAATTTTTATCACCTGATTTAAATACAGGTGTCAAGTGATTAAGTTTCCAAGGATCAGGATATATTCCAGTTTGAAGTGACAGATTGAATATGTGTTGAAGTGGAGCTGCTATAAACTGAGCGCATTCCTTTATGAATACCGGTGGAATTTTGTCAGAACCTGACCCCTTATTATAATCTAGAGATCTGATCTTTGTATTAACATCATCCAGAGAAATGTGGCATGTTGATATGTCAGTTACATTGGTGTATTTAAATTCAGGTATAGTTACATTATCATTTTTCTGTTCATAAACACTTGAGAAATGATCAGCAAAGAGGTCAAATATTTCTTGATCACTGTCAGCATGTTTTCGCCCTGAATACATTGATCTAGGACAGCCGTTGTTGTCTTTAAGAGAATTCACATAATTCCAAAAATGTTTTGGATTTGACTTGATGGTCTGCTCTACATCTGTGATATAATCTGAATAGCATTTTTTAGATAGACTTTTACATTTATTTCGTAAAACAGAAAAAAATTTATAGCACTCAGTGGAGTTATTGGATTTAAAGTTAATGTGGGCAATTTTTTTACATTGAATGAGTTTTTTTAGTTCAGTACTAACCCATTTTGGATAACAGTCGTTACGTTTTACAATAGAAGTTGGTATGCAATTTTCAATAGTATCATAAAGGTTTGAGTTGAACACATTTGTTGCTTCTTCTACGTTTGCAGACATAAAAATGCGGGACCAATTGAGCGAAGAAAGATATAAGCGCACTTGATTATAATCGGCTTTCTTGTAGTTTAGTTCGTGAACGGGAGGTTGGGGAGTGAGGAGTTCAATGGGTGCCAAATAAATGATCGCTTGTAAAGGGGGATGATAAGAGTCAATGGATACTAGTGGTTCACGCGATTCGCTGACATTACTATTTTTTATGTTTGATATGACAAGGTCAAGAATTCTTTCATTTATATTTTTAACATGATATAATTGTTTAAGGTTGAGAAAGTTGATGATATCAATGATTAATTGGGCTTTAGCAGAAATGGGATTTGAAGACTCAGTGGGTTGTACCCAGTTTACATTTGGGAGATTGAAATCCCCAAAAATTATTAATTTTGCATCAGGATATTTCAATTTCAAAGATTCAATTTCATCACAATGTTTACAATACACATCAGCACTAACTTGGGGGGGGGATATACACACACACAATAATTATTTTTGTTACTTTGAGTTTCACTAATATAGCTATTTGTTCAATGTTTTTATTTTTTAGTTTTAATAGTTTTGAATGGAACATCTTTCTGATCGATATTAAAACCCCGCCGCCAATAATATTTTCACGATCCAGCCGGTAAACATCGTAGTTGGTGAAGCCTAATTCAGGGGAAGATATTTTTTCATGAAGCCAGGTTTCTGTTAGGCAGTACACATCGTTATTTATCGTTGGAATATTACACCTTAGGGTGTTGAGCTTGGTGCGCAAACCTCTAACATTTTGGTAGTAAAATGTTAGTTTCGTGGGGAGTTTTTTGTATTTACAATAACAGGTTTATTGTTCTTATATTTGATTGTAAGACCAATTTCACCATCTTGGGTTCTTTGGTCTAGGGTTAATCGTAAATTGGCGAGATAGTTTCTTTGGGCTGGAGTTTGGTCGGAATAAATTTTAATGCCAGGGTACTCTGTTATGCTATTTTTTTTTCTCAAAATATCTATGGCTTGAGTGGGATTATCAAGCATCACTTTTAGAGGTCTGGGTTTGTCCGTTTTTTTTATCCCCAGACGAAAGGTTGTGGTGTTGGCTTTAGTGATGGTTGAGTTAATGGCCGTTAGTGTATTTGATATTCTTGTGGTGTCATCGGTAATTTTGTCAATTTGAGAGCAGGCCAAGCTTTCAGGAAAGTTGAAAATGATAATGTTTTTTGAACGTTTTTTCCTCTCCTCGAGCTCGTCAGCAGCTTCGCACATTGTTAAATTTGGTAAATATGATGATTCATGTTGTGAGGTTGATTCTATCAATTTCGAGGAGACCATGTGTTGATATGACTTAACCTGTCCCTCGAGGATTCCAACTTTGACACCAACATCCAGCATGGTGCCAGAGAGGTTGGAAAGTTTGTTGAGAAGTTTAGTCATCTGATCTTTTGTTAGTTTTAGTGCTGGATCAGTAATATTACTATATAATGCACTGATTTCTTCCTTGGCCTTGTTAATATATGATAGTGCATCGGTGGCACTCATCTTGCAAGTTAGTTTTAGTAATTTATTATTTTTTATAAGATGCGGTGACAACCCTGCTCCTGCGTTGTCACTAACGAGAAAGTAGATGGGCGTTTGTGTGTACTCTTTATTCCTTCTGTACGGCGTTGTATGTGAGTGTCTATTGCACTCTGGTGACAGTTGAAATATAAAGTTAAATAATAACGAATTACCAGTTTGGCAGCTGCAACTATTGAAACACAGTGTTAAATTAGACTATGGTCAAGCACTCGCAAGTGTAAATCACCAATAAATGTTCTTAAATCGATAAACAATTGTTAATTTTTGTGGAGCAAAAAAATTTACGTGATCACTGGGACACTTAGTATTGTTGTATTGACAAATATATAGACAAATATATAAAATAGTACACATATGTACATACATACACATGCACAGGCAAGTATATATACATAAATACCTGCATGTATATATGCATATAGATATACATACACATACACAACATACATACATGTATCTTATTCCTCACACATGTAAACAATATATACACCTCTATCTGAGTACGAGAAGCAGGTTACCGACACTATCTCAAACAATACAATAAATATAAAGAGTAGTATTGGATCTTTGGGCGTGAGGCACGCGATCTGGCTAGAGGCACGGAATGAAAGACTTGTCGTGAAGGTCACAGTGTTTATTGAGTCAGTTTGCCGTGATGAAGAGATGACGTAGGACAGATGTAGTATTCTCCGGATGCAGGATGTGATGGCTGGTCAAGCGCGGGTCAGGCACTCGCGAAGAATGTGGGTCTTCAGGTACTCCAGTGCTGACGGGAAGGCCGAAGGTGCGGTGGATCTTGTAGGCGGTTGAGCGGGAGCTGCGTAGACCAGTGAGGATGCTGCGTGTCTTCGTGGTGGTCATGGTGCGTGGATGAAACGCTGGCCAGAGGCGCTGGAACCAGGGCGCTGTAATCCGTTGTAGCGCTGGCCAGGGACGGTGGCCAAGGCGCTAGGATGATGTCCCGATGGAGTCCATACTTGAAAACCGGGCGGAGCCGGGAATATTGTCCTTCGCGCTAGTAAGAGGAGCGCGGGTTATCACTCGTTGATCCTTGTTAAATGACGGCGGACTGATGACTGACTGACTCGCGAGTTCCTTCACGCTGCCGCTTTTATAAGGTGAAGAAGCTTCTCGAACATTTTGGTTGCTATGTAAATATTGCCAAACTAAAATTAAAAAATAAATAAACATCCAAGAAGCTTGTTTGGAAAAAGCCGAAACTTCTAGAATGCCGTTAGAATCAAGTAGTGGCGTACCACTACAGATCTATTAAAAAATTTATATATAAAAATGCAAAAATCAGTCATTTTAAATACATGTAGGATAACGAAAGATTTGTTAAATATTTATGTTGAGGGATCAGTAGGATTTATAGGGCCTGTTAGGAGTTCTATCGAGCCAAACCCTCTGATATGAAAATATCTGGAGTCGGAAAATTATTTTCACATTTGATCTCTGGTGAATTGACGTGTTGTTCTTGTATTGTTTTGTATTTATTTTGCTTTTATAATGCACTTGAATAATGTTGATTGACTAGATGATCATTTGTGGAAAAGTATGTGGAAGGGTTTAGTATTTACTATGGGGAAAATTTAACCCGGACATAAAATTGGAAATTTACAAAAAGATTAAAATGTGAATGTATCGAACGTCATCAGCATCATCAATATAACATGTACATCAAATATAACAAACAAAACAAAATGCCGTCATATTTACCACTGTCAAAAACTATGTAAAACCTTCCATAAAACTAATGTTGATAAACCTGCCCTGCATATAGGTAACTCATGTTTAAAAACCTGCCCTGCCGTTTAACGGTAAATTTTATCACAAAAATTGGAAGATCAGTTGTCTCACCTTAACGCAAGTAACTATCTTGCTCTCGCAAAGCAAACGCTCATTGGCCGAGCGAAAAGGCCCGCTCTCCCGTTAACAGGCAATGAGAGATTTAGAAAAGTACTAGAATTTGCAAGCCTTTTCTGTAATAATAGGAGACAATGTTAACTAAATAGTTTTATACAAAGATACTTACATGTTAATTAAATAAGCTCGAATAGAAATAAAATATGTTATACGTAAGATAATTATGTACTTAGCGAAACTCTGAAAATGTTACAGAGATTTGACCACTTATCTTTTTCTTTTTTTTTTTTTTATTAAGGAGAAAAAATAGATACAGATATCAATTGACAAAAATATATACGAAACATCAACTAGAGAATTCACCTGCATCCAAACTATTTCTCACGAATTAACTTAAACAGCAGTTAAAAACATTTGCAAATATTTTCACTTATAAATATGGGAAAAATATATACATAAGAATATTATTTTACAAATAGAGATATGAAAGAAATGCGCAATATCCTTTTAAGAATTTACAAATTATTTTTAAAAAAATTTAGAGGGTAAAACAAAAAAAAATATATATATAAATAGATAAACAATGTTAAACAGAAATTAAAAAAAATATAAATATATTTAAACGAAGTATGTCTAAGTTGTTTACTTTGAACTTTGTAGGAAAACAGTCTTCATTTTTCTACCTTTTTTTTAGTCCTTGAGGTTTTGATTCTGATTAAGTGATTCGCACATTCTTCTGATTGGATCCCTGACACCAGCATTTGTACGCGTCCTGCTAATGTGGAATAAGTCGTTAAGCCTTGTTACTCTGGGTGGTACTTTGAAGTTTATCAATTTCAGTAAGTCGGGACAGTCAATAATGTTGTTACAGATTTTATACAGAGTCATGAGATCAAGGTATGTTCGCCGGTTAGATAGAGTGGAGACGTTATAACTCGAGAGCATATTTATGTACCCGCGTTTGGGTGCGCTCATTCTGTAATTGAGGCATCGCAGAAATTTCTTTTGAATACTTTCAATATTTTCTTTATAGATATCGTAAAGTGGATTCCATATGGAGGAGCAGTATTCTAGTTGAGAACGGACCAGAGTGTGGTAAAGAAGAAGATATGTTTCAGGTTTTCGAAATTCACGGCTGTTTCTGATGACAAATCCTAGCATGCTGTAAGCTTTATTCACAATATTATCTATGTGCGCATCGAAGTGGAGTTTGGAATCAAAAAGTACGCCTAGATCTCTTATACAGTAAACGCGCTCGAGTAAATAATTACCAATACAATAATTGTGTTTGATAGCGTTTTGATTTTTGGTAAAACTTATTTGTTTACATTTATTGTAACTTAGGTAAATTTTGTTTTCATTGCAAAATGTTTCGAACCTTACTAAGTCGCTTTGTATGAGAAGACAATCGTTTAAATTCCGAACAATGGCAAATATTTTTATGTCGTCAGCGTACAAAAGATATAAACAATGCACGAAACATTTAGTAACAGTGTTAATAAAAAGAATAAACAACAGCGGACCCAGGATTGACCCCTGTGGCACGCTAGAAGTAACTGGTTCCCATGTAGAAGTCTGTCCTCGTAATGATACGGCTTGTTGTCTTTTTGTTAAATATGAGATAAACCAACGTAATAAATTTCCTCTAATTCCGTTGTAAATAATTTTTTTAATAAGAATAAGGTGGTCAACCTTGTCGAAAGCTTTTTTGAAATCGCAATATATTGCATCTACCTGGTGGCCTCGATCCATGCTAGTAAATAAGAAATTTGAGTAAATAAGTAAATTACTCGTGGTAGATTTGCCTTTTACAAACCCGTGTTGTTGTTCAGTAATTTTCGCAGCAAGCTGGGGATATATATTGTCATGGACAAGTCTTTCCAATAGTTTAGGGATCGCCGAGAGAATGGATATTGGCCTATAGTTTTCCACTCTTTGACGCGAGTCACCCTTGTGGACCGGTATAATATAGGCCAACTTCCACCTATCAGGGAAAACCCCATCACTCAGGCATTTATTAAATATTATGGTAAGCGGCACACACAGTGACGACGCAGCAGATCTAAGGAAAAACGCCGGTATTCCATCGGGACCCGCACCCTTGTTTATGTCTATCGATTTTAAACTCGATTGCACTTCTTTTTCCGTTAGTTTAATTGTGTGAATGTGCGCAAGTCCAGAGTCCTGAACTTCCTCAAGTTGGTCAATGTTAATAATTGGGTCATTGATAGAGGAAGGTTCAAATGTTGACTTAAAGAATTCAGAGAACATATCACAAATTTCCTGGGCATCGTTAGATTTGCGCCCTTCGAAGGACATTGCAGCAGGGTATCCATCAGACGATTTTAATGAGGATATGTATGACCAAAAGCTTTTGATATTATTTTGCAATGAACTTTCGATGTTGTCAAAAAATAACCTTCGGGTTTCATAAGTCAATTTTTTGTATGTAGCACGTAAGAAGGAAAATTCACGATAGTCAGAAAGACCTTTATATGACTTCCATTTGAGCCAGACTTTATCTTTTTTCCTTGATAACCTAATAAGTTCTGGAGTAAACCATATGGGGAATTTGTCATTTCGTCGTGCCAATACTGGAATAAGCTTATCAATTACATTGTTTATTTTTAAATAGAATCGATCTACTGCTTTTTCGGCTGATAAATTTGCGATTTCAGATAACCAATCAATACAATTAATGTCCTCATTAATCTGAGCATAATTAGCTTTCCTGAAATCTTGTAGAATTTGTCTTATTATAACCAAATAAAAAATATTGCGACGACGTGGTTTTGGCAAAACGACAGCGGTAGACAAGGTCTAATATTATAAAATATTCCCATATTTCTGAGATAAACAGATTTAATTCTAGAACGTGGCGAGCTTCATAGCAAGAAAAAGCAAACTCGTTACGGAAATTTGATATGACAAACAAGGGTCGGAGACGCGGTCGTAATGAATCTTATAAATTCGCCGCAAAAACCGGTCCCGGCACCACTCGCTTTAACCCTACCGACCGAGCAAAACCTACCGCTGCCCGCTCTGTCCATTCTCGCTTCGCTACCTGGGAACTAACTCGCTGTGTTTGATTTCAACCCGGTTTCCCCCCCGCTCCACTTCCACTGTCTACTGTCTACCTGCCTGCTAGCCAACCTCAGAGAGGGGATCTGCCATTGCCTACTGAACCATCCTACCAGCCAGCTCCCCGCACAGCCGTTACCGACTGAGCCTGGAGGGATACAAGGAGTTTTACCCGCAATATAAACCAACCGCCTTTATAAAGGCGTTCTTTTAATAATGCAAATTACAAATGTCGAATATATCGTCTTCCTCAAGTTTTTTTCGTTCGTTTATGCAAACATATATATATATTTTTTTTACTTTATTTATTTTCATTTCTTTACATATATTATACATATTAATAGATAGTATATAATAATAATAGTATACATAGGAAATGAAAACCCACTAAGGCACTGCCTGAGTGTGGGTAATATAAAACGATTACTATATTTCAAGTACCTAAAGTATAATATACATTAGTAGAATTTTATTTTTATTTTTTTATTGTTATTATAAAAAGTAAAGAGAAAACATTATGTACAATAGTTTATAAAGTTTCAGCAAGTGAGTTGTAGAAAGGATCAATAAATTTATAGTAAAAGCGTTTCAATATCTGCGTCATTCAGCCATAATTTTACCTCTTTAATATATTCTATCTTTTTATTTATCATTTGAGTTTGTAGTGGTAGAAGGTTAAATGTACGAGGACAAATGAAACTGCTATGTGTCTGCATTAATTTAGTATTGGTTTGGGGGGTGTAAAATATATTATTTGTTCTTTTGCTATTACAAGAGTCGATATTCCCTACATTTTTGTGGTATTTTAAATAACTCTGTAACGGTTCAAATGAAATACCTCAAGTGCTTTATTTGAATCATTACAAAGGACAAAGGTAAATGTGTGCCGGTGCTTATATTTTACAGTTTTTTCTTGTGCAGGCGAACACGTCCCGTACAGTGAACTACAATCTACCATATCTTTACTCCATTACGACGTATATGTGATGACGGAAAATCGGCTGTACTAGGAAATAAAATCAACAGAACTCGGACTTAAGGCGAAGCCTAATGCAAAATAGTGATTTTCCATTAATCTTCATAACGAATTGGTTTAAATTATGAATACGAAAAAATATGCTTTACATAAATTTATGTTTTTCCTATCGTTTCCCTTGAGTAGAATTCAAATAAAAAATTATTTACTCAATATAAAATACAAATGTAAACTACTAAAACCTGTATTTATTCAATAAAAAAATGTATGAACGCATAAATTAAACAACTTTAAAAAAATACCACATTATGGTTAAGATTATCTGTGACAGTTTCCATTGATTAACTTTTTTGCGTTCTTATATTTTTTTACAAAATAAATAAAAACCACTTTTGCGCATGAACTCGAGCGTTTCTTGACTCCGTTTGACAAGTGATTTTAATGCCTATCTGTATTCGTCAAGAAATAAGGCATACCAAGAATATACATATTTTTGGCTTGTAGCTTCGCCTTATCAACTATAACATTTTTCGTTGCGATAGAAACTCACTTAGCGTATCTTGTGCAGCTCATCGCGCTACACACTAAAAATTCTCCTGCACGGCCTCCCCATGCGATTATTGCAATGCAATTTATGCAAGTCTTCCCAGATAACAAATTAACAAATTGCAATCCGTTTTCATCGCTGCGGCAAGATTTATCACCGGTATCTCCACACGTACACCATTGGTACAGATATTGATATAATGCAATTGTACCTATTAGTGTGACTGATTTCGAAACATTTTTTTATTTAAATACATTAGATTTAAATTTTCTCAAATGTTATAATGCAATCATTGGCTTCTGAAATTGGAGATGATTTCGTAAGTTTGCTCTTTTTATTTGAACTTTCAGATTTAACTGTTGATGAAAGTTAAGATGTTTTGTGTTTTTTGATTGATGGTTGGTACAGATGGTACAGATGTGTCACTGATTTAGAAACATTTTTTTATTTAAATACATTAGATTCTAATTTTCTCAAATGTTATAATGCAATCATTGGCTTCTGAAATTGGAGATGATTTCGTAAGTTTGCTCTTTTTATTTGAACTTTCAGATTTAACTGTTGATGAAAGTTAAGATGTTTTGTGTTTTTTGATTGATGGTTGGTACAGATGGTACAGATGTGTGACTGATTTCGAAACATTTTTTTATTTAAATACATTAGATTCTAATTTTCTCAAATGTTATAATGCAATCATTGGCTTCTGAAATTGGAGATGATTTCGTAAGTTTGCTCTTTTTATTTGAACTTTCAGATTTAACTGTTGATGAAAGTTAAGATGTTTTGTGTTTTTTGTTTGATGGTTGGTACAGATGGTACAGATGTGTGACTGATTTCGAAACATTTTTTTATTTAAATACATTAGATTCTAATTTTCTCAAATGTTATAATGCAATCATTGGCTTCTGAAATTGGAGATGATTTCGTAAGTTTGCTCTTTTTATTTGAACTTTCAGATTTAACTGTTGATGAAAGTTAAGATGTTTTGTGTTTTTTGATTGATGGTTGGTAGAGATGGTACTGACGTGTGACTGATTTCGAAACATTTTTTTTTTTAAATACATTAGATTCTAATTTTCTCAAATGTTATAATGCAATCATTGGCTTCTGAAATTGGAGATGATTTCGTAAGTTTGCTCTTTTTATTTGAACTTTCAGATTTAACTGTTGATGAAAGTTAAGATGTTTTGTGTTTTTTGATTGATGGTTGGTACAGATGGTACAGATGTGTGACTGATTTCGAAACATTTTTTTATTTAAATACATTAGATTCTAATTTTCTCAAATGTTATAATGCAATCATTGGCTTCTGAAATTGGAGATGATTTCGTAAGTTTGCTCTTTTTATTTGAACTTTCAGATTTAACTGTTGATGAAAGTTAAGATGTGTTGTGTTTTTTGATTGATGGTTGGTACAGATGGTACAGATGTGTGACTGATTTCGAAACATTTTTTTATTTAAATACATTAGATTCTAATTTTCTCAAATGTTATAATGCAATCATTGGCTTCTGAAATTGGAGATGATTTCGTAAGTTTGCTCTTTTGATTTGAACTTTCAGATTTAACTGTTGATGAAAGTTAAGATGTTTTGTGTTTTTTGATTGATGGTTGGTACAGATGGTACAGATGTGTGACTGATTTCGAAACATTTTTTTATTTAAATACATTAGATTTTAATTTTCTCAAATGTTATAATGCAATCATTGGCTTCTGAAATTGGAGATGATTTCGTAAGTTTGCTCTTTTTATTTGAACTTTGAGATTTAACTGTTGATGAAAGTTAAGATGTTTTGTGTTTTTTGATTGATGGTTGGTACAGATGGTACAGATGTGTGACTGATTTCGAAACATTTTTTTTTATTTAAATACATTAGATTCTAATTTTCTCAAATGTTATAATGCAAACATTGGCTTCTGAAATTGGAGATGATTTCGTAAGTTTGCTCTTTTTATTTGAACTTTCAGATTTAACTGTTGATGAAAGTTAAGATGTTTTGTGTTTTTTGATTGATGGTTGGTACAGATGGTACAGATGTGTGACTGATTTCGAAACATTTTTTTTTTTAAATACATTAGATTCTAATTTTCTCAAATGTTATAATGCAATCATTGGCTTCTGAAATTGGAGATGATTTCGTAAGTTTGCTCTTTTTATTTAAACTTTCAGATTTAACTGTTGATGAAAGTTAAGATGTTTTGTGTTTTTTGATTGATGGTTGGTACAGATGGTACAGATGTGTGACTGATTTCGAAACATTTTTTTATTTAAATACATTAGATTCTAATTTTCTCAAATGTTATAATGCAATCATTGGCTTCTGAAATTGGAGATGATTTCGTAAGTTTGCTCTTTTTATTTGAACTTTCAGATTTAACTGTTGATGAAAGTTAAGATGTTTTGTGTTTTTTGATTGATGGTTGGTACAGATGGTACAGACGTGTGACTGATTTCGAAACATTTTTTTTTTTAAATACATTAGATTCTAATTTTCTCAAATGTTATAATGCAATCATTGGCTTCTGAAATTGGAGATGATTTCGTAAGTTTGCTCTTTTTATTTGAACTTTCAGATTTAACTGTTGATGAAAGTTAAGATGTTTTGTGTTTTTTGATTGATGGTTGGTACAGATGGTACAGATGTGTTACTGATTTCGAAACATTTTTTTATTAAAATACATTAGATTCTAATTTTCTCAAATGTTATAATGCAATCATTGGCTTCTGAAATTGGAGATGATTTCGTAAGTTTGCTCTTTTTATTTGAACTTTCAGATTTAACTGTTGATGAAATTTAAGATGTTTTGTGTTTTTTGATTGATGGTTGGTACAGATGGTACAGATGTGTGACTGATTTCGAAACATTTTTTTATTTAAATACATTAGATTCTAATTTTCTCAAATGTTATAATGCAATCCATGGCTTCTGAAATTGGAGATGATTTCGTAAGTTTGCTCTTTTTATTTGAACTTTCAGATTTAACTGTTGATGAAAGTTAAGATGTTTTGTGTTTTTTGATTGATGGTTGGTACAGATGGTACAGATGTGTGACTGATTTCGAAACATTTTTTTATTTAAATACATAAGATTCTAATTTTCTCAAATGTTATAATGCAATCACTGGCTTCTGAAATTGGAGATGATTTCGTAAGTTTGCTCTTTTTATTTGAACTTTCAGATTTAACTGTTGATGAAAGTTAAGATGTTTTGTGTTTTTTGATTGATGGTTGGTACAGATGGTACAGATGTGTGACTGATTTCGAAACATTTTTTTATTTAAATACATTAGATTCTAATTTTCTCAAATGTTATAATGCAATCACTGGCTTCTGAAATTGGAGATGATTTCGTAAGTTTGCTCTTTTTATTTGAACTTTCAGATTTAACTGTTGATGAAAGTTAAGATGTTTTGTGTTTTTTGATTGATGGTTGGTACAGATGGTACAGATGTGTGACTGATTTCGAAACATTTTTTTATTTAAATACATTAGATTCTAATTTTCTCAAATGTTATAATGCAATCATTGGCTTCTGAAATTGGAGATGATTTCGTAAGTTTGCTCTTTTTATTTGAACTTTCAGATTTAACTGTTGATGAAAGTTAAGATGTTTTGTGTTTTTTGATTGATGGTTGGTACAGATGGTACAGATGTGTGACTGATTTCGAAACATTTTTTTATTTAAATACATTAGATTGTAATTTTCTCAAATGTTATAATGCAATCACTGGCTTCTGAAATTGGAGATGATTTCGTAAGTTTGCTCTTTTTATTTGAACTTTCAGGTTTAACTGTTGATGAAAGTTAAGATGTTTTGTGTTTTTTGATTGATGGTTGGTACAGATGGTACAGATGTGTGACTGATTTCGAAACATTTTTTTATTTAAATACATTAGATTCTAATTTTCTCAAATGTTATTATGCAATCATTGGCTTCTGAAATTGGAGATGATTTCGTAAGTTTGCTCTTTTTATTTGAACTTTCAGATTTAACTGTTGATGAAAGTTAAGATGTTTTGTGTTTTTTGATTGATGGTTGGTACAGATGGTACAGATGTGTGACTGATTTCGAAACATTTTTTTTTTTAAATACATTAGATTCTAATTTTCTCAAATGTTATAATGCAATCATTGGCTTCTGAAATTGGAGATGATTTCGTAAGTTTGCTCTTTTTATTTAAACTTTCAGATTTAACTGTTGATGAAAGTTAAGATGTTTTGTGTTTTTTGATTGATGGTTGGTACAGATGGTACAGATGTGTGACTGATTTCGAAACATTTTTTTATTTAAATACATTAGATTCTAATTTTCTCAAATGTTATAATGCAATCATTGGCTTCTGAAATTGGAGATGATTTCGTAAGTTTGCTCTTTTTATTTGAACTTTCAGATTTAACTGTTGATGAAAGTTAAGATGTTTTGTGTTTTTTAATTTAACTGTTTATGAAAGTTAAGATGTTTTGTGTTTTTTGATTGATGGTTTGTACAGATGGTACAGATGTGTGACTGATTTCGAAACATTTTTTTATTTAAATACATTAGATTGTAATTTTCTCAAATGTTATAATGCAATCACTGGCTTCTGAAATTGGAGATGATTTCGTAAGTTTGCTCTTTTTATTTGAACTTTCAGATTTAACTGTTGATGAAAGTTAAGATGTTTTGTGTTTTTTGATTGATGGTTGGTACAGATGGTACAGATGTGTGACTGATTTCGAAACATTTTTTTATTTAAATACATTAGATTCTAATTTTCTCAAATGTTATAATGCAATCATTGGCTTCTGAAATTGGAGATGATTTCGTAAGTTTGCTCTTTTTATTTGAACTTTCAGATTTAACTGTTGATGAAAGTTAAGATGTTTTGTGTTTTTTGATTGATGGTTGGTACAGATGGTACAGATGTGTTACTGATTTCGAAACATTTTTTTATTAAAATACATTAGATTCTAATTTTCTCAAATGTTATAATGCAATCATTGGCTTCTGAAATTGGAGATGATTTCGTAAGTTTGCTCTTTTTATTTGAACTTTCAGATTTAACTGTTGATGAAAGTTAAGATGTTTTGTGTTTTTTGTTTGATGGTTGGTACAGATGGTACAGATGTGTGACTGATTTCGAAACATTTTTTTATTTAAATACATTAGATTCTAATTTTCTCAAATGTTATAATGCAATCATTGGCTTCTGAAATTGGAGATGATTTCGTAAGTTTGCTCTTTTTATTTGAACTTTCAGATTTAACTGTTGATGAAAGTTAAGATGTTTTGTGTTTTTTGATTGATGGTTGGTAGAGATGGTACTGACGTGTGACTGATTTCGAAACATTTTTTTTTTTAAATACATTAGATTCTAATTTTCTCAAATGTTATAATGCAATCATTGGCTTCTGAAATTGGAGATGATTTCGTAAGTTTGCTCTTTTTATTTGAACTTTCAGATTTAACTGTTGATGAAAGTTAAGATGTTTTGTGTTTTTTGATTGATGGTTGGTACAGATGGTACAGATGTGTGACTGATTTCGAAACATTTTTTTATTTAAATACATTAGATTCTAATTTTCTCAAATGTTATAATGCAATCATTGGCTTCTGAAATTGGAGATGATTTCGTAAGTTTGCTCTTTTTATTTGAACTTTCAGATTTAACTGTTGATGAAAGTTAAGATGTGTTGTGTTTTTTGATTGATGGTTGGTACAGATGGTACAGATGTGTGACTGATTTCGAAACATTTTTTTATTTAAATACATTAGATTCTAATTTTCTCAAATGTTATAATGCAATCATTGGCTTCTGAAATTGGAGATGATTTCGTAAGTTTGCTCTTTTGATTTGAACTTTCAGATTTAACTGTTGATGAAAGTTAAGATGTTTTGTGTTTTTTGATTGATGGTTGGTACAGATGGTACAGATGTGTGACTGATTTCGAAACATTTTTTTATTTAAATACATTAGATTTTAATTTTCTCAAATGTTATAATGCAATCATTGGCTTCTGAAATTGGAGATGATTTCGTAAGTTTGCTCTTTTTATTTGAACTTTGAGATTTAACTGTTGATGAAAGTTAAGATGTTTTGTGTTTTTTGATTGATGGTTGGTACAGATGGTACAGATGTGTGACTGATTTCGAAACATTTTTTTTTTATTTAAATACATTAGATTCTAATTTTCTCAAATGTTATAATGCAAACATTGGCTTCTGAAATTGGAGATGATTTCGTAAGTTTGCTCTTTTTATTTGAACTTTCAGATTTAACTGTTGATGAAAGTTAAGATGTTTTGTGTTTTTTGATTGATGGTTGGTACAGATGGTACAGATGTGTGACTGATTTCGAAACATTTTTTTTTTAAATACATTAGATTCTAATTTTCTCAAATGTTATAATGCAATCATTGGCTTCTGAAATTGGAGATGATTTCGTAAGTTTGCTCTTTTTATTTAAACTTTCAGATTTAACTGTTGATGAAAGTTAAGATGTTTTGTGTTTTTTGATTGATGGTTGGTACAGATGGTACAGATGTGTGACTGATTTCGAAACATTTTTTTATTTAAATACATTAGATTCTAATTTTCTCAAATGTTATAATGCAATCATTGGCTTCTGAAATTGGAGATGATTTCGTAAGTTTGCTCTTTTTATTTGAACTTTCAGATTTAACTGTTGATGAAAGTTAAGATGTTTTGTGTTTTTTGATTGATGGTTGGTACAGATGGTACAGACGTGTGACTGATTTCGAAACATTTTTTTTTTTAAATACATTAGATTCTAATTTTCTCAAATGTTATAATGCAATCATTGGCTTCTGAAATTGGAGATGATTTCGTAAGTTTGCTCTTTTTATTTGAACTTTCAGATTTAACTGTTGATGAAAGTTAAGATGTTTTGTGTTTTTTGATTGATGGTTGGTACAGATGGTACAGATGTGTTACTGATTTCGAAACATTTTTTTATTAAAATACATTAGATTCTAATTTTCTCAAATGTTATAATGCAATCATTGGCTTCTGAAATTGGAGATGATTTCGTAAGTTTGCTCTTTTTATTTGAACTTTCAGATTTAACTGTTGATGAAATTTAAGATGTTTTGTGTTTTTTGATTGATGGTTGGTACAGATGGTACAGATGTGTGACTGATTTCGAAACATTTTTTTATTTAAATACATTAGATTCTAATTTTCTCAAATGTTATAATGCAATCCATGGCTTCTGAAATTGGAGATGATTTCGTAAGTTTGCTCTTTTTATTTGAACTTTCAGATTTAACTGTTGATGAAAGTTAAGATGTTTTGTGTTTTTTGATTGATGGTTGGTACAGATGGTACAGATGTGTGACTGATTTCGAAACATTTTTTTATTTAAATACATAAGATTCTAATTTTCTCAAATGTTATAATGCAATCACTGGCTTCTGAAATTGGAGATGATTTCGTAAGTTTGCTCTTTTTATTTGAACTTTCAGATTTAACTGTTGATGAAAGTTAAGATGTTTTGTGTTTTTTGATTGATGGTTGGTACAGATGGTACAGATGTGTGACTGATTTCGAAACATTTTTTTATTTAAATACATTAGATTCTAATTTTCTCAAATGTTATAATGCAATCACTGGCTTCTGAAATTGGAGATGATTTCGTAAGTTTGCTCTTTTTATTTGAACTTTCAGATTTAACTGTTGATGAAAGTTAAGATGTTTTGTGTTTTTTGATTGATGGTTGGTACAGATGGTACAGATGTGTGACTGATTTCGAAACATTTTTTTATTTAAATACATTAGATTCTAATTTTCTCAAATGTTATAATGCAATCATTGGCTTCTGAAATTGGAGATGATTTCGTAAGTTTGCTCTTTTTATTTGAACTTTCAGATTTAACTGTTGATGAAAGTTAAGATGTTTTGTGTTTTTTGATTGATGGTTGGTACAGATGGTACAGATGTGTGACTGATTTCGAAACATTTTTTTATTTAAATACATTAGATTGTAATTTTCTCAAATGTTATAATGCAATCACTGGCTTCTGAAATTGGAGATGATTTCGTAAGTTTGCTCTTTTTATTTGAACTTTCAGGTTTAACTGTTGATGAAAGTTAAGATGTTTTGTGTTTTTTGATTGATGGTTGGTACAGATGGTACAGATGTGTGACTGATTTCGAAACATTTTTTTATTTAAATACATTAGATTCTAATTTTCTCAAATGTTATTATGCAATCATTGGCTTCTGAAATTGGAGATGATTTCGTAAGTTTGCTCTTTTTATTTGAACTTTCAGATTTAACTGTTGATGAAAGTTAAGATGTTTTGTGTTTTTTGATTGATGGTTGGTACAGATGGTACAGATGTGTGACTGATTTCGAAACATTTTTTTTTTTAAATACATTAGATTCTAATTTTCTCAAATGTTATAATGCAATCATTGGCTTCTGAAATTGGAGATGATTTCGTAAGTTTGCTCTTTTTATTTAAACTTTCAGATTTAACTGTTGATGAAAGTTAAGATGTTTTGTGTTTTTTGATTGATGGTTGGTACAGATGGTACAGATGTGTGACTGATTTCGAAACATTTTTTTATTTAAATACATTAGATTCTAATTTTCTCAAATGTTATAATGCAATCATTGGCTTCTGAAATTGGAGATGATTTCGTAAGTTTGCTCTTTTTATTTGAACTTTCAGATTTAACTGTTGATGAAAGTTAAGATGTTTTGTGTTTTTTAATTTAACTGTTTATGAAAGTTAAGATGTTTTGTGTTTTTTGATTGATGGTTTGTACAGATGGTACAGATGTGTGACTGATTTCGAAACATTTTTTTATTTAAATACATTAGATTGTAATTTTCTCAAATGTTATAATGCAATCACTGGCTTCTGAAATTGGAGATGATTTCGTAAGTTTGCTCTTTTTATTTGAACTTTCAGATTTAACTGTTGATGAAAGTTAAGATGTTTTGTGTTTTTTGATTGATGGTTGGTACAGATGGTACAGATGTGTGACTGATTTCGAAACATTTTTTTATTTAAATACATTAGATTCTAATTTTCTCAAATGTTATAATGCAATCATTGGCTTCTGAAATTGGAGATGATTTCGTAAGTTTGCTCTTTTTATTTGAACTTTCAGATTTAACTGTTGATGAAAGTTAAGATGTTTTGTGTTTTTTGATTGATGGTTGGTACAGATGGTACAGATGTGTTACTGATTTCGAAAC
The DNA here is from genome assembly GCA_026573805.1 of Hesperophylax magnus. NCBI lineage: Eukaryota > Metazoa > Arthropoda > Insecta > Trichoptera > Limnephilidae > Hesperophylax > Hesperophylax magnus. Next base: position 24,386 of record JAIUSX010000491.1, read on the forward strand.
ATTTTTTTATTAAAATACATTAGATTCTAATTTTCTCAAATGTTATAATGCAATCATTGGCTTCTGAAATTGGAGATGATTTCGTAAGTTTGCTCTTTTTATTTGAACTTTCAGATTTAACTGTTGATGAAATTTAAGATGTTTTGTGTTTTTTGATTGATGGTTGGTACAGATGGTACAGATGTGTGACTGATTTCGAAACATTTTTTTATTTAAATACATTAGATTCTAATTTTCTCAAATGTTATAATGCAATCACTGGCTTCTGAAATTGGAGATGATTTCGTAAGTTTGCTCTTTTTATTTGAACTTTCAGATTTAACTGTTGATGAAAGTTAAGATGTTTTGTGTTTTTTGATTGATGGTTGGTACAGATGGTACAGATGTGTCACTGATTTCGAAACATTTTTTTATTTAAATACATTAGATTCTAATTTTCTCAAATGTTATAATGCAATCACTGGCTTCTGAAATTGGAGATGATTTCGTAAGTTTGCTCTTTTTATTTGAACTTTCAGATTTAACTGTTGATGAAAGTTAAGATGTTTTGTGTTTTTTGATTGATGGTTGGTACAGATGGTACAGATGTGTGACTGATTTCGAAACATTTTTTTATTTAAATACATTAGATTCTAATTTTCTCAAATGTTATAATGCAATCATTGGCTTCTGAAATTGGAGATGATTTCGTAAGTTTGCTCTTTTTATTTGAACTTTCAGATTTAACTGTTGATGAAAGTTAAGATGTTTTGTGTTTTTTGATTGATGGTTGGTACAGATGGTACAGATGTGTGACTGATTTCGAAACATTTTTTTATTTAAATACATTAGATTGTAATTTTCTCAAATGTTATAATGCAATCACTGGCTTCTGAAATTGGAGATGATTTCGTAAGTTTGCTCTTTTTATTTGAACTTTCAGATTTAACTGTTGATGAAAGTTAAGATGTTTTGTGTTTTTTGATTGATGGTTGGTACAGATGGTACAGATGTGTGACTGATTTCGAAACATTTTTTTATTTAAATATATTAGATTCTAATTTTCTCAAATGTTATAATGCAATCATTGGCTTTTGAAATTGGAGATGATTTCGTAAGTTTGCTCTTTTTATTTGAACTTTCAGATTTAACTGTTGATGAAAGTTAAGATGTTTTGTGTTTTTTGATTGATGGTTGGTACAGATGGTACAGATGTGTGACTGATTTCGAAACATTTTTTTATTTAAATACATTAGATTCTAATTTTCTCAAATGTTATAATGCAATCATTGGCTTCTGAAATTGGAGATGATTTCGTAAGTTTGCTCTTTTTATTTGAACTTTCAGATTTAACTGTTGATGAAAGTTAAGATGTTTTGTGTTTTTTGATTGATGGTTGGTACAGATGGTACAGATGTGTGACTGATTTCAAAACATTTTTTTATTTAAATACATTAGATTGTAATTTTCTCAAATGTTATAATGCAATCATTGGCTTCTGAAATAGGAGATGATTTCGTAAGTTTGCTCTTTTTATTTGAACTTTCAGATTTAACTGTTGATGAAAGTTAAGATGTTTTGTGTTTTTTGATTGATGGTTGGTACAGATGGTACAGATGTGTGACTGATTTCGAAACATTTTTTTATTTAAATACATTAGATTCTAATTTTCTCAGATGTTATAATGCAATCATTGGCTTCTGAAATTGGAGATGATTTCGTAAGTTTGCTCTTTTTATTTGAACTTTCAGATTTAACTGTTGATGAAAGTTAAGATGTTTTGTGTTTTTTGATTGATGGTTGGTACAGATGGTACAGATGTGTCACTGATTTCGAAACCTTTTTTTTATTTATATACATTAGATTCTAATTTTCTCAAATGTTATAATGCAATCATTGGCTTCTGAAATTGGAGATGATTTCGTAAGTTTGCTCTTTTTATTTGAACTTTCAGATTTAACTGTTGATGAAAGTTAAGATGTTTTGTGTTTTTTGATTGATGGTTGGTACAGATGGTACAGATGTGTTACTGATTTCGAAACATTTTTTTATTTAAATACATTAGATTGTAATTTTCTCAAATGTTATAATGCAATACTAATAAAATAATTCAATCATTAAAGAATAACACAACTACAGGACCGGATGGTGTAGACTCTAAAACTATCTTAACACTAAGTCAACAACTACTTAAACCACTCACATACCTAATTAATCTTAGTCTAAAAGAAGGAATCTTCCCTAGCTTACTAAAAAAAGGTCTTATTATTCCAATTTACAAATCAGGACCAAAAAATAATATAAACAACTACAGACCCATAACGCTACTAAATACCATTTCGAAAATTCTTGAAAAAACTATTAAAATACAGCTTCAACACTATCTAGAATCAAATCACATACTCTCGATCAACCAACATGGCTTCAGGAAAAACATGAGCACAGAACATGCAATAGCTACTGTAACGGACTTCATTACAAAAAATCTTGACGCTAAGAAAAAAGTTGTATCTATTTACTTAGATCTATGTAAAGCCTTCGACACAATTTCACACGAAAAACTATTCGTAAAGCTAAAAAACATGGGCATTAATGGAATAGAATTCGATCTAATTAAAAGCTTCATGTCTGACAGAACGCAACAAGTAAAAATTGACAGCAAGACAAGTCATCCACTTTTGATCACGTACGGAGTCCCACAAGGGAGTGTACTCGGCCCTCTATTGTTCCTCATCTACATAAACGAACTATGTGACATTGAAATTGAAGGTAAAATCGTAACCTTCGCTGACGACACAGTACTTCTCTGTCAAGCAGCCACATGGAAAGATGTATTTATAATTGCCGAAAAAAGTCTATCAGTTGTCAAAAAATGGCTAAACTGGAATACTCTTACCGTTAATACAATAAAAACAAAATACATCACACATAGCATTACACAAAGAGGTCAACCTCCACCTAACATAGACCTGTTTCTACATGACTGTGAACAAACTTCACCCAATTGCCAATGCGAGCGTATAGAAAGGGTAAACCAGACAAAATACCTAGGGGTCATTATTGATTCACACTTACGCTGGACTGACCACATAACTTTCATTACTAATAAACTAAAAAGAGTCATGCACCTAATAAAGTCAATCAAAAATATTTTCCCACATTCAATACTTAGATCTATCTATTTCGCACTCTGTCAATCGATTGTTACATATGGCATACTGGCTTGGGGAAGCGCTACAAACACTGCAATCGACCCAATACAAAAAATTCAAAAGGCAATAATTAAAATCATCTTGCAAGTACCATTCCACACAAATTCAAGCGAAATTTTCAAAACATTAGACGTCATGTCAATAAGACAACTTTATGCCAAATCTGCACTACTTAATTTCCTCCAACAGAAACTACACACTCTAATACCACCTCAAACAACAATAAAAACAAGGTCGACAACAAACAATACCCTGAACATACCGATAACATACACCACACACGGACAAAGACACTTCCAGTATTACGCTACAAAACTTTTTAATTGTATGCCCACCACTCTGAAACTACTACTAATGGGAAATACATACACAAACATTCACAAAAAACTGATCACAGCCTGGATCAAAAAACAAGATATCCATTTTATACAAAACATTATAACACCAAACCAAACATAATCATGGATGAATGTGTATGTATGTATGTATACATGTGTTTACTTATATGTGTGTATGCATGCATATATGCTTATTTATGTATGTATGTATATACATGGGTGTATGTATATATGTGCACATAAATAAATATTTTTCCTTCTTCTTTAAATAACAATGTACAATAACCATTAAAAAAAAAAAAAAATTTTAAAATCACAATTTATATAAGAAAATTTAACCAATATACATAAATACATGTACCATTTAATCATAACCACGTAAACACCTCAGCACAGGTTCTCCTAGTGAGGTGTTCACGAAACATATAACATTACCCACCACAGTTTCACCTTCTCAAACCTACCTTACACACAACATATTATAGTTATAAGTTTGAAATATATCATGTAAAAATATAAATAATTATGTGAACACTGTAAATATTATATAGAAAAAAAAAAAAAAAAAAAAAAAAAAAAAATCATTGGCTTCTGAAATTGGAGATGATTTCGTAAGTTTGCTCTTTTTATTTGAACTTTCAGATTTAACTGTTGATGAAAGTTAAGATGTTTTGTGTTTTTTGATTGATGGTTGGTACAGATGGTACAAATGTGTGACTGATTTCGAAACATTTTTTTATTTAAATACATTAGATTCTAATTTTCTCAAATGTTATAATGCAATCATTGGCTTCTGAAATTGGAGATGATTTCGTAAGTTTGCTCTTTTTATTTGAACTTTCAGATTTAACTGTTGATGAAAGTTAAAATGTTTTGTGTTTTTTGATTGATGGTTGGTACAGATGGTACAGATGTGTCACTGATTTCGAAACATTTTTTTATTTATATACATTAGATTCTAATTTTCTCAAATGTTATAATGCAATCATTGGCTTCTGAAATTGGAGATGATTTCGTAAGTTTGCTCTTTTTATTTGAACTTTCAGATTTAACTGTTGATGAAAGTTAAGATGTTTTGTGTTTTTTGATTGATGGTTGGTACAGATGGTACAGATGTGTGACTGATTTCGAAACATTTTTTTATTTAAATACATTAGATTCTAATTTTCTCAAATGTTATAATGCAATCATTGGCTTCTGAAATTGGAGATGATTTCGTAAGTTTGCCCTTTTTATTTGAACTTTCAGATTTAACTGTTGATGAAAGTTAAGATGTTTTGTGTTTTTTGATTGATGGTTGGTACAGATGGTACAGATGTGTCACTGATTTCGAAACATTTTTTTATTTAAATACATTAGATTCTAATTTTCTCAAATGTTATAATGCAATCATTGGCTTCTGAAATTGGAGATGATTTCGTAAGTTTGCCCTTTTTATTTGAACTTTCAGATTTAACTGTTGATGAAAGTTAAGATGTTTTGTGTTTTTTGATTGATGGTTGGTACAGATGGTACAGATGTGTCACTGATTTCGAAACATTTTTTTATTTAAATACATTAGATTCTAATTTTCTCAAATGTTATAATGCAATCATTGGCTTCTGAAATTGGAGATGATTTCGTAAGTTTGCTCTTTTTATTTGAACTTTCAGATTTAACTGTTGATGAAAGTTAAGATGTTTTGTGTTTTTTGATTGATGGTTGGTACAGATGGTACAGATGTGTGACTGATTTCGAAACATTTTTTTATTTAAATACATTAGATTCTAATTTTCTCAAATGTTATAATGCAATCATTGGCTTCTGAAATTGGAGATGATTTCGTAAGTTTGCTCTTTTTATTTGAACTTTCAGATTTAACTGTTGATGAAAGTTAAGATGTTTTGTGTTTTTTGATTGATGGTTGGCGTAAATCCTTGTGAGATTAGGGTCTACTAACTCAGGCAATACATATTGTCAACCATAGTTCTCTTCCAAAATTCATCGTCTCGTTGAATCATCTCTACTTTGAGATGGTTATTCTCACCGGAACATGTTCCAAAAATACAAATATTTTTTTGGTTACATGAAGTTGACCTTGGACCTGAAAAGAGAACAATTTTGTAAATATTCAAAATAATAGTGTGTGAAATAATACATATTTTAATAATTTTGAATATTTCTTGATTTTTGGTACTTATCAAAAAACGAATTTATTAAATAGAGAGTTCAACAGCTCGACTGTGGAATTATTTGCTGGTCTCTGTATTTTGTCCCTTCTACAACACGGACCTCTTCGAGACACTTTTTAACTCCTCCCTTTCCTCAAAAAACCCTCCACACAGCATCCTCACAGATGACACAGGCTCTTAGGGAAATTATTAATTTCAGGGACTCTTGTGTATCATTATTCAATGGTCAGTACAAAACGAACTTACTCCGGTACTTAAAATAAATACCGAAATGACCAATTATGTCCTGTGTAGGTAATTATGGTACTGTATATTCTGCCTGTACAAAATTTAAATAAATTTTGCAAAAAACAGCGCTTTACAAATCATCCAAATATTGTTATTATAAATCTTCTTCAATAATTGATAAGTAGATAAAGTGAAACCAATGACAGTTCTTGTTCATTGGCTGAGGATGGAGAAGATAAGGTGCAATCCATTTGGGTTTAAAATCCAGGTTTTTAATTAACAGCAGCCGGTTTCGTCGAAGACTTTTCACAGACGAATTCAATAGTCGAAGGAGTAGCTTCTAAAATAGATGAGGTATTATTAAATAGATTGTTCAGGAAGTGATTAATAAAGTGTTGACACGTTTGATAATTTCATTAAGGACCACAAACAAATCAAAGATAACAGAACCGTAAAAAACAGCATTAAAAGACATAAATAGATTTTTTTTTATAAAGTGGTGACACGTTTGATAATTTCGTTAAGGATCACAAACAAATCAAAGATAACAGAACCGTAATAAAGTGTTGACACGTTTGATAATTTCGTTAAGGACCACAAACAAATCAAAGATAACAGAACCGCAATAAAGTGTTGACACGTTTGATAATTTCGTTAAAGACCACAAACAAATCAAAGATAACAGAACCGTAATAAAGTGTTGACACGTTTGATAATTTCTTTAAGGACCACAAACAAATCAAAGATAACAGAACCGTAAAAAACAGCATTAAAAGAAATAAATAGAATTATTTAGCGTTCGGTAAACATGAAAACGGATTGTACGGGTAACAAAAGCGAAAATAGTCTGTTCTTTTGGAATCACTAATAACCACTGATCAGGAAGGTTCTCTTTACAGGAGAATTAAAATCATTTTTTTTTTTTTTTTTTTTTTTTATTACAAGATAATACATTACAAAATGATAACAAAGTAATAATGTATTATTCCCAATGAGTTTATAAAACTCATTTCGGGAAAGACAACATTAGAAAGGACAAGGCAAATAAATAAAATACATTAAAATAAATACATTAAAATAAATACATTAAAATAAATAAACGCAGATGTTATTATGGAGTTCTAGAGAAAGATTGTGTTAGTCATTAATGAAACTGTTAAGGAAATAGCTTTTAAGAGCTTTTGCCAGTGTTTTTTTGTTTGTTGCCGGAAGTTTTAAATTACTAGGTAATGCGTTATATTGTTTATGTGCAATGTATTGTAAGGAGTTAATTCCAAATTTGGTCGTGTAAGTAGATGACGATAAATGTATTTGATTTTGTGATCGTGTTTTGTGCTGGTGTATGTCAGAATTAAAAACTGGTTTAGTGTTGGTGTGTGAGGAGTGTTGAATTATTTGTAGAATGGCAGTTGTGATGTTATACTTTGGAAGGACTGTAAAGGGAAGTATTTGTGTCTGTGAGTATATATCTTTGACATGTGTATCCCATGGCAGATTATATATATTACGTACGGCTCTATTTTGAATTACTTGTATTTCCGAACTTTTTTTTTTGGTAATGGTGCCCCAGATACTAACTAGATAACTCAGGTGGGAGTGAATCATAGCATAATAAGTTGCACGCAGTAAAGATGTGGGGAGCACACCTTGGAGTCGATAAAGTAGACCGGTTATAGGGGAAATTTTGGATTTTACATTCTCAACATGGGAGTTCCACGAGAGGTTAGAGTCTATGAGTAACCCCAAATATTTCGTTACTTGAACATGTTGTAGCTTTTCATTTCCAAGAATAATATTCATACCCATGTTATCTTTTTTACCGAAAGTAAGGTAATGGGTTTTTTTAACATTGAGGCTTAATTTGTTTAATCGAAGCCATTTTGCCAGCTTTGCGAGATCTTTATTCATTAGAGCTTCAAGTTCCTTCAGATTTTTACAATGGTAGTAAATCACAGTATCATCAGCGTAAAGTTGAAGTTTTCCCGAGATGCCACATTTAGTTATATCATTGATGTATAGTAAGAAAAGTAGAGGTCCAAGAATAGAGCCCTGTGGCACTCCACATGTGATTTTTCCAAAGCCGCTTAGGTTCCCTCCGATATCGACAAGGCAAAATCTATCAGCTAGGTAACTTCGGAGCAAATTTAAAGATTTACCTACTATTCCCAAATGTTCCATTTTCTGTAGAAGTATTTCATGATCTACCGTATCAAAGGCTTTTTTCAGATCTATAAATATAGCTGCCACATATTCGCCCTGGTCTATGTACTGCTGAATGTTAGAAATGAAATCGAAAGTGGCACATTGGGTATTGGAGTTTTTCCGAAAGCCATATTGCTGTGGTGTAAGGATATCATTGCTAGAGATGTATTTTATCAGTCTATCTTTGATAATTGACTCAAACACCTTTGAAAATACCGATAAAATCGATATTGGACGGTAGTTAGAAATACACTTCTTGCAGTCTTCTTTAAAAATTGGTATAATTTTTGCTAGCTTTAACTGGTTTGGAAATATTCCCGAGCCTATGGAGAAGTTGATAAGTTGGGTTAGGTGCCCCGCTAGTTCTTCTTTACAGGTTTTAAGAATGCACGGTGTTACTCCATCGATTCCTGCCGCTGCATTCGACCTAAGTTTCGAGATGACCTTTATTACCTCATCCTTATTCGTCCTAGTCATATATAAGGATTGTCGTGCCTTTGGTTCTACATATATTGTATTACAGTCATCCGGGAATGATGGAATGGCAGCTGCCAATTTTTCTCCAACTGACAGGAAAAACTCATTAAATGCCAACGCTATTTCACGGGGTTCCCTAATTTCACAATTATTTACGATGAGAGATTCAATTGTGTTGGTGGGTTTATGTACACGGTTAGACAGAATTGAGTTAATGGTTTTCCAAGTTTTTCTTGGGTTAGTTAGGCTTTGTTGAAAGCTATTGATGTAATATTTGTTTTTCAGACTTCTCCTATAATTAGTTATTATGTTTCTGAGTTTATTTTTAAGTATTGCAAGAGTAATATTACCTGGGTCTTGTTTCCACTGCTTGTGAAGCTGGTTTCGTTCCTTGATTAGAAAATTCAGTTTAGAATCAAACCAAGGTGTATTTAGATGTTGCCGCCTTCCGGTTTTTACGTTCGATGTATTTTTACCTGCTTCTAATGCATTTTTGACATAATCATTAAAATCTTTGTAACCGTCTTCGGGTTTGGTTGAGTTGATAGCAAATTTGTTAGTCGCAATATAAGATTTTACCGCCATACTGTTGATGATAGGTTTAGTAAAGCGTGGTTTAGTTCTATTATTAAACCATTTTTTTAAATTATTCTTAAAGTCAACAATTAGTATATTATGGTCACTAAGCGGGTCATCTATATTCGATATGGTTGTTGAAATGTTTTGTCTGTTTGATATAACGTGATCTATAATAGTGCTGCTTGTATCAGTGACTCTCGTGGGATATGATTTATTTTGTATTGAGAAATTGTATGTTAATAAGGTGTTGATAAAATTTAAAGAAGAAGGTGTGTTTATGGAAGTGTCAATGTTGAAATCTCCGAGTATTAATGTATCTTGTCTGCTTTTGTTCAGTATTTTTTCAAAATGTGTTAGGAAATCGTGCATGTTGTTTGGGTTAGGTTTTCGATAAATGGCATAAATGTTGACTGGTTTCCTATTACTGCTGCAAACACTAATACCTAAAAATGAATTTTCGTTGGAAAAATTTTCAATGATAGAGCACTTCATAGAATCCAGAACATATATGGCCACACCTCCTCCTCCTTCATTTGGGCGAGAAGAAAAAGCACTGTAAAAACCATTTAAGCAAAAGAACTTTTCTTCTCCGACATCAAGCCACGTTTCAGTGATGACAAGAACATGAACAATATCGCATAATCTTCTGACCTTTTCCTCAATTTCGTCAAACTTGTTTCGTATACTTCTGGCGTTCATATACATTATTCGCAGACAGTTCTTCATGGGAGTATAGTCATCGATAGTTAGGCACTTGTGTTCTTGTATATTACACTCCATAGTCTATTGTAGCTAGGTCCTTCTTGAGGGCAGCTATGTAAGCTGGGCAGTTGTCCCTATCTCCGGTTGAATGGTCAGCAGGCTTACCAAATCTGGTGCATGTCGCGCAAACTGGTTTGATGGCTGCTTTACTTCTCTATTTAATATCAGTTCATTTTCATTTATGATATGTGCCTTTGATTGTACGTCAAATCACAAAATTTCGACTCATTTAATATTGTGAAAAAAATCTAGAAGAACATGTGCATTACTTTCAACCCAAATAATTATAGATGCGATAAAAAGCTATAAAGCCTCATTCAAGTTTACAACATACCTACTTTTCGCATGTTGATGAATTAAAATGCAATAAACGGTCATTTGAGATAGTAGGTGCGCGCCTTTCTGGGAGAAAGGGCAGGGGGGCACGCCGGCGCGGCGAGGCGTAACGGCGTAGAGGCGTAGAAGCGTCGCGGTGCGTTGCTACGGCCGTCCGCCGCCCAGTCCCCCGCAGGCGTCGTAGCGCCACGGACGCCCGCCAGCGCCGATCGTCCCTAATTCTCCGCGGGAATATTCTATTCGAGTTCTTACTGTATTTTCAAACCTTCAATTAAATAAAGACTTGTCCTCTTCTTCGAAAAAATTACGCGATGTTTAACTCCCATATTTTTGTTAAAGACTAAAACAATGTTAAATTCATTGGATATATTTTCCTGAGTAAATAATAATTTAATGTAAACAATCGTTTTTGAGCATTGTTTATTACAATAAAAACGAGTAGATAGATAGTAAAGTTTAAAAATACCGATGATGTAATAAGTGGTTTATCAAACAACGATGGTTTCGAATTTTTTTTTGTTAATTATGCTTCCTTCAGTGGTAGCTCATCTCAACGTGTTCATCAGTCAGCCAGAAGTTATGAAGCTTTTAGGTGAGTCAAAAAAGGGGCGATATTATTTCCAAAATGCTGCCTTAGTTCTTGTATGTTCAATAGACCATTTAGCAAATTTTACAGGAGACGTTTTTTTTTTGTTTTTACAGGCAAATTCTAAAAAATTCTCGATTTTGGTCATTTCGTTTAATACATATGTGTAACAGGAAATTATTAAAGATCATTTTTCGAAGATTGAAGCTATAATATGCCCATATTATGACTTTAAAGGTGGACGTTGAACATGGCTTGAAAATGATGATTGATTATTTTGGATATTGAACATATCGTCTGGAGATTGAACAATTCGGCTCCCATAAGTTTGAGGTATTTTTTGTTCAATTAGCCAATTAGTGGTAAATTGTATATACAGGGTGATTTTCAGATTTCAAATACTTTAATTTTATCTTAGTTAGTAGTTGACGTTTAAAATATACAAACAGAGTCCTTGAGTTGATTTTTCACAAAAACTTCTCTATATAAATCATCTAATATTTTGGAAGTATGAAAACAATGCACAAGTACAAAGGTACCTACCGCTAATATACTACTATCGGTTGTCGGTGCATGCGTGATGTGAAATATTCTTACATCATACGTATTACGGCCTCTGTGGTCTAGGAGTACTCTTGACTAGAAATCCGGAGGTCGCGGATTCAAATCCCGGCGTGCGCAAGTAAATTTTATTTGATTCATTTATGTTATTTTCACAAATTATTCATTTTAAATAACATATAGTCTATTTGCGGCATGTTCCAGAGAGGAAGATATGGTGTAAAGACCACCATAAGAATTGAAATGGCTTTAGCCGTGTTTGGTGATCAGATCTGAATAGATACTCACATACCATCTCTCTTCTCCTTCATCCTCCTTCCTCTCTTTCTCCTCTCCATCTCCTTCTCCGCCACACTACCTTCAGTCTCACAATATACTAATATACCTCTTTTGGGGATTCCATAGTCTCACTGGCTCCAGATGGTTGGGAGCAGTTGAGACTATGTGCGGTATTCTATAAAAAAAAATCCCGAGTGATGCATAAAATTATTGAAGTTCAATTTTCAGTTGAAAATTTGTTTTTTTTTATCGTTTCGTTACCTACATTTGATAAATGTAATTTTTTAAGTTTACTTACTTTAGAAAGATTTTTTTTCTTTCGGAAGGTCTTATTTTCCGTGAGCTTATTATTTATGTTGATTATCGTGAGTAAAATATTATTTTTTTAAATACTTTCAGCTCTTAAAATCCTAAAAATATAATATCCCGCGATTTGGGTTATGGGTGTGCGCTATTTAACATTACATTTATTGTTGTTAGTCGTTTGCCTAGTTGGTTTTATTGTAGTTCCTACAAAAGAATATGTTTATTGTTTTTTATGTGACTAAAAAAAAAAAAAAATCAGAAACTTTTAATTGAATGAATTCAAAATTGAAATATTTGGACTTTGTTTTCATCAGCGATCTCAGCAGTGAAAACGGACAAAATATGTGTCGTAGATGTCTTTCAATCAGACTATGAGGACAGTCAACTTTTTGCACATTTCCATTTCCTGGCTCTTTTGTTGTATTTCTTGAATAAAAATAAGTTTTAATTCACTAATATAATTTATTAATACTCATTTTAGGTAAAAGTCCTAAGTTTGTAAATAAAAAATTTAATAAATGAAGCATCCTGTATATTTGCCTAGCAAATTTAAGAAGTACATATAAAATAATATATGGTGAAAAAGCCTATAAATGACATAATTTTAAGACTTACCTTTCTATTTGAGCTACTGTTCTAAGGTTTATTGATTCTGGAGTCGGTGAATTCATTTTTTATTTCAATAACAGTATATATTCGCAATTAAACGTATTTTTAGTGGAACAATTTCGTTGTTAGAAAACAACTAAAAATCAACATGGCCGCACATTTTAACTAGCCGGCTCCTGATTGGTTGACAGTGGAGATTGAACATTAAAGACCTCAACCTTCTGCGGGATGTTGAACAAATATCTATGAACTTTTAAAAAAATATTAAATTCATAACTTTGAGAGTTTGAATGTTCAATATCCAGGAGATTGAACAAATAAGAACTGAAACATTATTCCGTGAGTGGATATTGGCACTCGAAAAATGCTTAAAATGTCACTTAAAAACCAAAAATATGTTTTTTTGGAACTTCATTAATGCGCAATAGGCTAATGTACATATTGGCATTCATAACTCAGTTTTGCAAAAAAAGGTCTATTGAACATACAAGAACTAGGACAGCAAAAAGTCTTTTCATCAATAAATCTCAATGACTTTACGGAAATTATGTTTAAAAAAATATTGTAAATTAATGTATTTTAAAATACCAGAAAACATTGAACTGCGTCATATTAGTTCAAATACGCGCGCATAATATTGTTTACCAGTAAAAATAAATAAAGAGATGGAGTTTGTGAAAACCCACGAAGAGAAATAAATGTCGTATTAAATTGTCGTTAACGTATATATACAAATAATAAACCAAGTGATTTATCATTATAATTGAAAAATTGTAAATTCACTTTTGGAGGAGGGTATGGGTACCGCCGCTCCATACGTCACCCCAAGTGATTCGTAACGTTCGGTGACTTAGCAGGGGTTCCCGGGTTAATGGGGTGAGGTTTGACAAGATCTTGACAGCGGATACGTTTGGCCACCAACTGCACCCCGATGGATTCACATGCCTGTTTTACCGTTACTCCTGGACACACTGAGCCTTATATTCCTACACACCCTTCATATATTTTTAATTCCCTGAACTTCTTCTTCTTCTTTTCCTGAAAAAGCTTCTCCCCAAAGACGAAATAGGCCTGAGGGAAATTATTTTCCTCGGAGTTTTCTATGTTTAAATCACTATTTTAATTTAAAAAAATCACAATATTTATGATAAAATTTAAAATAGTTTGTCGATGACAAATATGTATCATTAGATACATAGGATTAGATAAATATGTATCTAATTATAGTATTTTATTGTTCTTTTCAGTAAGATCAATACCCATCAAATAAATTATATAAATTAAGGTCTCACACCTTGTGAATTATTGCTTGAATTATTTACTCTGTATTGAAACTAGTTAATAATCGAACAATCATCTCTTCCAGGATTGAATGCAGAGTTGTACTACGTGAGGGATGGGGTAGTCAACACGTACGCGATGAACTTCATAGTCCCCGTCCCGGCTCACATTTCCGACCTGGAATTCTCGTGGCAGAGTTTGGCCAAGCAACCTGTAAGCAAACATTGTTTTTATTCCATTACGAGCGTTGAGGTGAACTTATCGGAGACTTAGTTTAAATCAATGTCATTGCAATATTGATCAAGCGTTGAAGGTGCTGCCAGTGAAACCAGCCAGTTGAAAAATTAACACGGCGAGTGGCACATCTAAATAAATGTTAATATTATGCTACGTATACATACGCGAGCCGAACTGCTGAACTGAACCTCAACTTACTTGACTCCACAAACACACACACTTGTAAATACACAGAAATCATCAAGTCAAACAATTTCAATATAATAAACAAAATAAACAAAAAACATGCGACACGTATCACAGAAAGCACCAACACCATTATCGATCACATCATCTCAGACATAAATCTTTCATATTCTATAACAAACTGTGACACTTGAATATCTGATCACAACCTACTAATTCTTGACATACTACACACCTACACTAAAAAACCTCCTATAAATATACGAAAATTGACTGTGATAAACTGGAGGAGGATATTCGACAAAACCCCTTTTCTATAAATAATAACGAGGACTCGGAACTGAACTACAATAACTTTGTAAACTATCTAATAAACTAAATTACTTTTTACAGTTCAACAATAATAAAAACAAATAAAACCTGGTTGGATAACAAAAAACTTATTAAAAATGATTAAAAAAAGAAATAAACTACACTTAAAAATAAAAAAGAACCCTGTAAGCTATTACTGAAAACAGAATTTACTAAAATACGTAACCAAAAAACTATACAAAAACAAAACTCTAAAAAACAACACTATAGCAGACTATTTACAAAATGTGAAAATAATACCAAAAAACTTAGAACCTAATTAACAACATCATCAAGAATCAAACAAACACGCAAAGTAAACCATGTAAAAAACTAAAGAGAGATAATGAAATTATCACAGAAGAGATCAAGATATGCGAATGCTTTAATAACTACTTTTGTAATGTTGGCCCCTCTTTAGCTGGTAATATAATTAACAAATACACCCATGAACTGGATGAAAAAATTACATTAAAGTATGAAAGTACGGAGTCAATATACCTACAACCCGCAATTGAACCCGAAATACTAGCTATTATAAAATCCCAAAATCAAACGCGAGTGCTGGACATGACCAATTAAAATGTTTAACAGTACAAAAACTTGCCCCGCTATTAACACCTATACTAACTAAACTGATCAACCTGAGCCTAAAAGAAGGTCAATTTCCGAACAGTTGTAAAATCGCAAGGGTTATCCCAATATATAAAGGGAGCTCGAAAACTCAAACATCAAACTACAGGCCCATTTCTGTCCTACCAATTCTATCAAAAATATACGAAAGAGTAATATACGATAGGCTAAACAACTTTCTGAAAAAAAAATCATTTCTATATGCCAAACAATACGGTTTCAGAAAAAAGTCTAACACTCTTACTGCAACTAATGATCTTATAAATAAACTTAGAACTAGCATAGATAATAGAAACTATGTCATAGCAATTCTTGTAGACCTTCAAAAAGCCTTTGACACCGTAAATCACGAAATACTGATTAAAAAAGTAGAAAAAATAGGAGTAACCGGTCCAGCAATCAAATTTATTAAATCATATCTATCAAACAGAAAACAATATGTTAGCATATGAGATAATAACAGTCAGCTAGAGAGTATAAACTATGGAGTTCCGCAAGGATCTATACTGGGGCCCCTTCTATTCCAAATATATATAAATGACATCTGCCAGTTGAAACTACATGGTGAAATATTTCTATACGCAGATGAAACTGCAATATTTTATTTCGGAAAAAACTTAGAAACTCTATTAGAACAATCTCAAGAGGATCTTAATATTCTAAACAGTTGGCTAATAAAAAATATATTAACAATAAATATTGGTGTGTAAGAAGTTATGAAGTTGTTTTTCATGTTAGTGTAAGAAATGATTGTCGAAGGACCTTGAATGATTGAGTAATGACCACTGCACATAAGACAATATTTGTTGTAGGGATAAAGGAAGGACTCACCATTAGGAAAGGGCACTCGTTTCTTCCCGTATTTTCTCCTCACAACAATGTCACTTAACACGGAGCGGCTTGCACGATATCGGCGCGAATTATAATGTCTTAGAGGTAAGGGAGATCAGATCTCGCGCGGATGCGGTTATTGTGAGCGGTTCGGGTTATTGCAACATACTGACAGATTACCAAAGGGCACATAAATTAGCAGGAATGGAAAGGAAGGTAGGAACAAAGGACAACAATACTATCTCAGTACAGTGGTCGCAGGTATGTGTGTATGTGTGCATGAGATGTATGTATAAATTAATGTCTATTGCGTATTGGCGCAACCATGCCCCCCGCCTGGAAGGGGATGAAAGAATCCACTTCCATAAACCATAAAAAGGGTCAGTACGCTTTAACGTTAAAACGAACAAAATTGTAGTAACACGCGGTAAAATTAATATTAATTTGTAAAAAGGTCAGAAAAATGTTAATATGTGATGCTATTGTACTAATTTATTAATAAATTAATCAGCGGTAAATTTAAACTAAATCAAATAGAATAATGTAGAAAATAAAAAAGAGGGCCATAGATGTACCATCTGATGACCAAGTTGCCAAAGACTATTATTGCGACGGTAAAGGGCAGAGTTTTACTACTGCTCTGCGGTATATGCCGGTGTTCGTTTTGACATCAGCAACACGGGTCACTCCGTCCAAACCGGGATATACGTTGACTATTATGCCAATAGGCCATTGAAGAGGCGCAATATTGTCACACTTGATCATTACAATTGTGCCTGCCGTTACCGGGTTTGAACTCGTGTTCCATTTCTGCCGCGATTGTAAAGTATTTAAATATTCCATACGCCAGCGGTTCCAGAAAGTCTGGACGAGATGATCGACGAGATGCTTCCTTTGCAGTAAGTTTACGGACTCGTTGGACAAGTCAGCGGCGGGTAGAGATTTTAACGGCGTAAGTGTTAAAAAATGCGCGGGTGTTAAAGGTAACGGAGCTGAAACATCGGTGACACTAAGTACCGACAGCGGACGTGAGTTTAGAATTGCTTCAATCTGAGAAAGCACTGTCTGCATCTCTTCGTATGTCAGTAGAGAGGTGCCTACGATTTTATTTAAATAACTCTTCAGGCATTTAATGTTACTTTCCCAGATTCCACCAAAGTGTGGAGCTTGAGGAGGATTCATTTTCCATGCGATGCGGTTTTCCCGTAGATTATTTGAGAGTTCCTTCTTATAATTACGAGACTCTATTAGATCGAATAAAGAGTTTAAATGCGACTTAGCTCCCACAAAGTTCGTTCCATTATCGGAGTACATTACACTCACAGGACCACGTCTAGATAAAAAACGCTTGAAAGCGTTGAGAAAGACTTCGGTGGAAAGATCTGAAGCGAGTTCGATATGAACCGCACGGGTCACTAGGCAGATAAATATGCAAATGTATGCCTTTTGACTTCGGACCCCCCGACGTCTATAAGGGATTATTTGAAGCGGGCCAGCGTAGTCAACACCTGTGTGTAGAAAAGCCTTAGCTTCGCGGACGCGACAAGCGGGTAAATCTCCCATTATTGGGAATTGTGGTTTAGGCTTAACTTTGAAGCACGTATTGCACCGATGGACGCGCTTCCGGACCAGATTACGCGATGAAAGTATCCAGAATCTCTGTCTTAGTAGAGACATGAGTAAAGTGGGACCCGTATGTAAGTTCTTGATATGATAGTAATCTATTATTAAATCGACTACATGATCACGCGCGGGTAATAGAATGGGATGACGACTGTCAAATTCTATTTCAGCGTTTTTTAATCTGCCTCCTACCCTTAGAATACCGTGATGAAGAAACGGATTCAATTTTGCAATAGCTCGCCGAACCTTCTTCCCATCATTGACTGCCTTTATATCTTCGGAGAAATGCTCTTGCTGTATTGATTTTATAACAGCTATTTCTGCCGTTAAGATATGACTTAATTCGAATGTTCGCGGTAATTTCTTAATGAAACGAAAAACATAAATTACAATCCGAATTAATTTCGGCCATGAACTAACACGAGAAGCTAGTGCACACAGTAATGGTGGAGCAATTGTTTTGAGGCAGTTATTGTTTTGAACGGACATCAAAACTTTTGTTTTCAGTTCGGGTGGATCAGATACAGATTTCGAATCAAAACGCTGTAAAGGCCAATCATTTTTAGGTAACTGAGCGAATGCGGGGCCATTAAACCATAACGGATGGTCTATGAGTTGAGCGGGGGTAAGACCACGCGACAGGCAGTCGGCGGGATTGTCTTTCCCTTTTATATGATAGAAGCACTCAGCCCCCAGGTGTTTGTGTATTTGTGACACACGATTGGCAACGAAGGTCTGCCATTTAGCAGGCGGTGAATTTATCCACGCTAGAGCAACCGTGCTGTCGCAAAAAGCTAATGTCGTATGAGCTCTTGAATTTGATGCATAGGTATTACTGACCGTATGCATTAATCGCGCAAGTATTAGCGCTCCACATAGTTCTAATCGCGCAAGTGAAATCGTCTTAGCGGGAGCGACTTTGGATTTAGCACATAATAAACTAATTGTGGTTTTATCAGTATTCGGACAGTAAACATGTAAGTAAATAACACCTCCAAACGCGCGTTCACTTGCGTCTGAAAACCCGATAAGGGTTAGTACACATTGGTGTTCGATTCCTACAAAACGAGGAATTTTAATAGTTTGTAGTAATGGCAATTCTTTTTCAAACTGTCGCCAAAGCGTGACAACAGTTCCAGGAGGAGTATCGTCCCAATCAAGCTTGTATTCCCAAAGAGACTTAATTATAAGCTTGGCTAATAATACAACTGGTGCAACGAAACCCATCAAATCCCAAAGACGAGCAATCGTCGAGAGAATGTTTCGTTTAGTACAAGTTCTTTCGTTGGAGTGTACAACAAAAACGAAATTATCTGAAGCGGGTATCCAATGAAGCCCAAGTATTTTTAGGTTTTCATCAGGATTAAATTCCACATGTTCAACACGACGAGCTGAAGGAATCGTGGACAAAAGATTAGGAGAATTGCTAGAGAACTTTACAAGGTCAAATCCTCCAGCAGCGAACAGCTGAATTAATTCCGTCGATAACTCAGAAGCTTCCTCAACCGACGAACAACTGGTGACGAAATCGTCCATATAAAAAGATCCGTTTTCCACCAAGTTGGCAGCAAGTGGAAAACGAGGTGGTTCATGCGACGCGAGTTGGCGCAGTGTACGCATTGCCAAAAATGGGCTACAAGACATGCCGAATGTGACGCGATTAAATTCGAACAATTGTAAAGGGTCTCTATTGTTAAATCTATAAAGTATTCGCTGATAACGGCGGCATTCTTCTTGCACTACAATTTGAAGATACATTTGTTTTATGTCGGCGGTTATAGCTACTGCAAACAATCGGAACTTAAGTATAATCCGAAACAAATCGCCTTGTAAATTCTTACCGGTATGTAGAATGTCGTTGAGCGAGTAGCCCGAATCGGATTTCATGCTCGCGTCCAGAACCATGCGGATTTTGGTGGTTAATTTATCCTCGCGTACTACAATATGATGCGGAATGACGTAATGGGGTAAGTTAGTATTATCGACAGGCGAAATGTACCCTTTCTGTAGGTATTCGCGTAATATTTTGTCGTACTCTAATTTTATAGCGGGTTGAGCGATTAGTCGGCGTTCGAGAGATCGGAACCGGCGCTCAGCGGCTGGCAACGATTCACCGAGGATAGAAGGACTGTTGCGAAACGGCAACGCAACAATGTAACGACCTGTCGTGTCACGGGAAGTGGTGAGTTTAAAAGTGTCTTCACATTCCTGTTCATCAGGCGTTAAAAACTTCTCGTCTGGAATGTCTTCCAATTCGAAGAAGCGCGAAAGGCAAAAGTCATCATTTTTCGCGAACGTACAAAATGATGGTGTGGCATTTATACTTGGGGTCTCAGTCATCGTTGGAGCAGTGCCCAGGATGAGATAGCCCAAAGTAGTTTCTATAGCAATTGGCTGGCCGGGATAACCTGATATTTTGTGTGCTTTAAAAATGCGAGCAAACATGTCACATCCCAAGATAATATCGATTTCACCGGGCGTGCAGAAAGTATTATCTGCTAAGGGCAAATTGTCGAGATACGACAACGAAGCGCGGTTGACGTTAACATTAGGCAACTCACTAGTTATAGTTTCTACTACATAAGGTTCAATCATATACGAGTGAGTGTCGTCGTAGCGGGAGTATAATTTTAGACAAGTCATGCCCTTTGTCAAATTTCTTGAGTCGCCTATTCCCGTGACGCAAGTGCCTTGCGATGATCGCACCGTGAGATTCAAACGTAAACAGCATTTACGCGTAATAATATCCCTTTGGGAGCCGCTATCTATCAGAGCGCGTATTGTCTGCACCTGGCCCTTAGCATCTCGGGTAGTGCAAACGGCAGTTCCTAAGAGTGCAGTAGTATTTGCTCTAGTAAATGAATTTGTCACGCACAGTGATACCGGGCTTGCAGAATTTGAATCGTCATTATCGACATCTGCTGGCGACGCGGGAGACGGTATTTGGTCTCGTTGTGGTTTTCGCTGATCAGTTTTTTTGAAATGCAACAAACTATGGTGGTTGAGAGTGCATGATTTGCACGTACTCTTTGATTTGCACGCTTTTGTGCAGTGCCTAGTACTGAGGCAGTTCACGCAAAGTCGTATATTCGATGACTTGATTAAATTAAATCGCTCGCGTGGTTCTAAACCATTAAATTTAGAGCATTGATACAAAGGGTGCGATCCCCTTTGACAACAAAAACAAATTTCGACAGAGTGATTGTCGCCTTTTTCGACATTAATAAATGTCTTTGCGGAATTATTATTATTTGAGCCAAGACGGCTCGACGTAGGTTGTGCAATTTGCGTGCGATTAAGAATTCGTTGCTGTCCTCTCACAAAATCAATTAAATCAGAGCTGGACGGGAAACTTTCATCATTCCGAATAGACGATTCGAAAGCCTTCACTGTCTCTATTTCAAGACGTTTAAGGCCCAGTTGTAGCAATATAAATTTTGCGAGATCCTTGATTCGTAACTGTTTCAGTGCGGCTATGTTAGTCGCGTATGTATCTGCAAATTTTTCTAGCGAAGCGGGCGTAACCGAAGTAACAGCAGGTATTTTCAGCAATCGATCAAAGTATGACTCAGCGAAAACGCGGGGATCATTATATTTGGTGCACAATGCGTCCCATATCACTTGGTAATTTGTACCGGTAGGTGTTATAGTTTTGCAAATATTTAAAGCTTTTCCCGTCAACTTGGACATCAGATACTGCATCTTTTCTGAATTATCCAATGAATTATTTGAATGGATAACCGAGATATAAGTCTCATAGAAAAGAGGCCAATTTTCTAATTTTCCGTCAAAGCACGCTATTTCTAAAGGCGGTAATTTAATTTGACGGCGAGGTTTTTCAACTGGATTGGCCAGCATGTTCGCTTCGGTATATTTAATAATGCCAAAAATTTCCTCAAAAGCATTTAATTGAGAATATTCAGCGACTGCTTCTGGGTTCAATTCCAGTTCACAATTAACCTTTTCATCTAGAAGCGTTATAAATTCGGACCGAATTCTTTCTAATGTACTTGCGCCTGATAAAAAAGATTGCCGATTGTTAACACTATCAGAAGCCTTCTTCATCTTGTCGAAGACTGATTGTAAACATGCAAAATTAGCGGTCAATTTTGCATTTAAACGTTTCAAGAGTCTTTCGTCCCGTGACGACCCGGACGCGCTTGTAGCCATTTCTGATTCTGGTTATTTATTATTGAATGCGGTAAAAAATATTATAATAATAATATTTATATAAAATAAATTGATTAATATTAAATTTTTATTCAATAAATTAACTTTTATGCCCGTAGGGTTAACTCAGTGCGGGTGCCGTGAAGGGTTAAGTATAGATAATGCAGGTAGAACAAATTTATCACTTTACGTCTTATTGAAGTATTATTCTTTTTATGTATAATACATCCAATACTGGGATGTATTACAATAAACAAATTATTTATAATGAAATGCGGTTAATTTTAAATGCGGTTGATATAACAATATCGGTATTATTATTAGAAATAGATATCAAATAGCGGTATTGGCATATATTAAATCTATTCTATTTGCGGGTAAATATGTTATTTCCGTTTAAACCATCCAGTAATATCGGATAGGAATATCCAGAAATAAAATGCGGGTAGTTATTAATTGATTACGCGGGTATGTAAAACGCAATAACACTCTTATTTTATTTTTTTTTTTTATATTAACTCCACACAGGAGGCCCTGAAGAAAATAATTTCCCTCAGGGCCTATGTCATCTTTGGGGATGCTGTGTGGAGGGTCTTTTTGTGGAGAGGAAGGAGTGAACATGGGTCTTGAAGAGTCCCATGTTGTAGGAGGGAGGAAACACAGAGGCCGGCAGTTCGTTCCACAGCCGAGCTGTTGAACTTAAGAACGAATCGTAGAAGCGACCCGTTCTCATGTGACAAATGTCAACCGTGTACAAATGTTGGGCACGCGTTTGGCGTGTATCCCGACTACGCACCGGTGCCGAAGGGATCAATGACGCTAGTTCCTCAGAGCATCTTCCATTGTAATACCGATAGAACAAGGACAGCATACCTACCTGACGCCTGTGCTCTAAAGATAGCAGTCCGCTTGTTAAGATTGGGGAATCTATCAAACGGACCGCCCGTTTTTGCACAGAGTCAAGGGTTTTTTCAGGTATTTAGGGGCTCCGGACCAGAGATGGCTACCAAATTCGAGAGTAGGGCGCACTTGCGATTTGTACAGGGTCAGCAGTTGTGTACTATTAAAGTATCTGCGGGCCCTGTACAGTACGCCCAGCTTCTGAGAGGCCAACTTTACTCTGGCTTCAATGGAGCCCCCGTACCTGAGCTGGTCACTTATAGTTACACCAAGCATATCAATGGAAGGCCTGTTCGGAAGATTGCTTCCGTTGAAGGAGACTAGATTGTCATTTGGATCCCTTTTAGACGTAATCAGACAGGATTGGGTCTTTGAAACATTAAATTCGACGAGATTATTTTTACCCCAGGAGGAAATACTCTCGAGATAACCGTCCATTCTCTGCTTCAAAGCCCTCCGAGCCATTGGAGTTTGTGTGCCCTTTGGGGGCTTGTCAAACAAAAAGCTATCATGAACTGTACTGTCATCCGCGTAACAATGAATTGGTGCACATGTCAAAAGGTCATTGATGTGCAACAAAAACAAAGTCGGAGACAGAACCGATCCCTGTGGGACGCCAGCATTTATGGAGTGTAAGGAAGAGGTGAAACCGTCAGCAACCGCCTGAATCGACCTATCCTTTAAAAAGTCAGCAATCCACGTACACAGGGATGCGGGAAGTCCGTAAGAAGGCAATTTGTTGACAAGTCCTCGGTGCCAGACCCGGTCAAAGGCCTTGGATATGTCTAGTGCGACCGTTTGGGTCTCACCGTGACGTTCCAGGCACCGCCCCCAAACATGCGTCACATACGCGAGAAGATCACCGCACGAGCGGTTCCGCCGGAATCCGTATTGACGGTCGTTGATAATGTTGTT
>JAIUSX010000492.1:0-100442 GCA_026573805.1 Hesperophylax magnus
GAACAATTAAACAATTAAATTGAACGATGTAAAACATTGAATCTTTACAAATCATAAAACTATTATACATATCCCTTGTTAGGAGCTTGATAGAACATAACTCCATAGTTTGGTCGCCCTTCTACAATGTACATATTCATAATGTTGAAAGAATTCAAAGAAAATTTCCACGTTTCGTAAATTTGAAACTTAACATCCCTTTAGAACACATTAATTACCTGGTTATTATACCGTGTCGCTCATCAGGTAAGATGTTAAATATCTTGGTTAAATTACTATTTCAAATCTTGCGATGAAAATTACATCGTTGTAAGTTACATTGAGATTGAAATTTTAGGAAAATAAAACTGTGTAAAGCTGAAAACTTCAGCGTTCGAGAGTAGCTATTGGTGCTCCATAATACAGCAGATAGTTTTCATTGTGTTCAAACACAGCGGTTCTACCACTGAAACAATAATGTTAGGAAAATGCTATTTAAAACACTGCCCAGAACACGTCTAAGATGTGGACACAATCGCTCAGCAACGTAATGAGACAAGCTGAGGACTTGCTACGACAATCCATACAGGCAACTTTATGGAACTACCAAGGTACTGCAGTGCCTCTACAATGTTCTGTTTCTGGGCAAAAAATATCATTGTCGTGGCTACATCCGAGTAGCTCAGCTCTCCACTCAATGATCGGTGAATGCACATCCTTTAACTTAAATTTCCAATTTATTATTTTTTTTTCAAACTTTTTTCGTTATTTAATTTTCAGTGATTGATTCTTCTTTTTTTGAAATACTTATTTTTAATTTTTAATTTTGATTTCAATTAAAATGTTTCTAATTTACAAGATGTTGTTATTTTGTTTTATCATTTTTATTATGTTTGTTCATTTTATTTGATATTTTTAATTTTCTTTTGTTCAAATGCAAATATATATATATATGGGAATTGGTAGTGAGACAATAAAATATAGTGTTGTTGTTGTCACAGCGTTTATTGTGAGTCAGAATAACACATCAGTTGAGTTGCGCAGTTGGGAGATGGCTCTGGATCGATGATGATGATGACACCAGGCGTAGACGGCAAAGACTGCGGTAGAATGGTCGAGATGCGGGTCAGTGGATCGACACCGCGTTGATGGAGATCGGATTCGTGGACTTGTTCAGCACTGATGAAGGCGAGGAGTCTTCTGGGTACTTTAGCGTGAACGAGGTAGCCGAAGGTGCGATGGACCTGGTCGGCAGATGAGCGGGAGTCGCAGGCTGGCGACGTTGGTCGCGGAGCCGAGGCGCAGACGGCGATGAGCTGGTCGCAGGGTCTAGGCGCGTGAGGTTAGCGCTGGCCAGGAATGATAGCCTGGGCCAGGGCGTTGAGGTAAAGAAGGATCGAAGCGTGACGCGGGGGGAACCAGCCATAATGGCCGATTCCTCCGTTACGCCGAGTCGGACTTCTCGAGTGGGATGATGTCGCGTCGAACTTGTTGAGTGGAACGATGTGGAATGATTATGTACTTCGGTCCTCCACCGCTTATATACCTGCTAATTCCTTTGTTCTTGTCTTCCACGGGTTGGAGAAGCGTCTGTACGTCGAACCCGCAGGATTGCTGACTCGGTTCATTGTATGAGCATTTGCATCACCCTGTATGCAACATTCTCTTATCAGCAGTTTTACGTATCGTAGTACCGATATTTTTATTTAATGTTTCGTAAGACTGATTGCTATCTCAGCTTTTTAACTCGTGCAGTCTGGTTATGATATGATGACCTTAAGAGCAGTGACGTAACCGCTACATATATATATCGCATGAAAGATGGCAAACTGGAATTGCACTATCCTCGTTGTCCTGCTGGATCACAAACATAAATGAATAAAATAAAATAATAAAAATCAGAAAGTCTTTCCCAGTTCTAATTGTTTTGATGTGTTTTTATAATGAATTGTAAAATTAAACAAAATTTTATGTATTTGGTATTAGCTGCACAAATGATATATTGTTTTGTGCGAATTTTTTTGTCTTAAAAACCCGTCGTTAACCCTTCAGGCTAATTTTATCGCTTTTGGATACGGTCTCACAGAAATCGTTGTGTCTTTCTTAGATACATTCTAATATAAATATTAAGATATACAATACACATTGTACCGGACGGTGTGTACCGCTCCCAGCGGCCGTCATTTCATAATGGTCGAAGCACCGAGCGGGAGCATGGTTTTAGAACTTACGTTGAGCTGCGATACCTCGAGTCCCGCTCGCCCCCGCGTTTCTTCCCCTCACCACGGGCGCCCGGCCGGCCCAGGCGACTGCCCGGGACCAATCAACGCGCCCCTAACCAACGCTGTACGGGGCAATATTTTTAATTGACGATTAATTGAAATGTTTAGACTAAGTTTGAGAGAGTTCGGCCGTAGATATTACAAAATAAAAGACATTGATAAAACGGCCGGACTCTCCTTAGCATAATTAGTTAATAAAAATTAGTATTAATTCAGAAATAAGAAAATAAAATAAGATTTCCCCTGAATATGTTGGACCGGGGACCCCCACACTGTATGAATATATGTACAATTTATTGATAAATAAAAATGCCAGAGAGGAGTGGTTCGGATCGATTAAAAGAACACAAAGAGTAGAGTAGTTCTAAAGGTTGTGACCTCCGCTAATTAAATCTTAGTAGACGTCACAGCCCGCGGACCACCAAAATCCCGCGAATGAAGGCAGCGCGTTGACCCCGCCCTCCCCAAAGCCGGGAGAGAGGGATTTCGGCAGGTCTCACTCTGCCTTGGACCGCCACCAGCTACTCTACTTCTGCTCTTCCTGACTACTTCTCTCTGGATCTCAACTTGGATCTTCTTTGACTTGGCTTCCCCCTGGATTCCTGCCTCTGCCTGCCTCCTCCCGCACCGAAGGTAAAGCAGATTCCAGCCCCAACCTGAGCAAGGATAAATTAGATTCCTGTACCGACCCGAGCAAGGGTAAAGCAGATTTCTACCCGGACCTAGCGGCTACTACGGACTGACCGGCCCCCTATCATACAGTCTGTGTAAAAGACCTAGCTGGTCGATTACACACATAATAGAAAAACGTTTGGTTTTGGTTGATAGTTTTGTGGCGTCAAGAAGAATCCAGATTAACTAATTAATAATAAACCGCTCGACCTACTTAGTACCTACTCCCGAGTTACGTACTTGCAGCCGAAATCGTAAACAACACAAAACAACCTACCTGCTTCAAGTATTTACTCGCCTACCGGCGACAATACGATCGCATACGGTCTGGTACATTACGACAACTCGCCAGAAGGTTCGAGTCTACCGCCTATGCATAATCGCCGCGCTGTCGAAGATTCCTGAAACACCCAGACTGTGCGAGTGCCTCGGATTAAGTTGCAATTCATCTACCTACTGTTGCCACCGGCCGTACAGTATAAATAAGCCCGACGCAGCTAGCAGTCATCAGTTAGTCATCAATCTGCCGTCAGTGGATAAATCTCACGAGTGATAATCCGCGCACCTTTGCGCAAAGGACAATACTCCCGGCTTCGCACGTACACATCACGGACTCCATCGGGATATCAACTTAGCGCCTTGGCCACGTCCCTGGCCAGCGCTACTCGGATTACAGCGCCCTGATTCCAGCGTCTCTGACCAGCGCTTCATCCACGCATCATGACCACCACGAGGACATGCAGCATCTTCACTGGTCTACGCAGCTCCTGCTCAACCGCCTACAAGGTCCGCCGCACCTTCGGCCTTCCCGTCAGCACTGAAGTACTGATTCCCAAAATCGCCAGTGCCTGACAGTCATCGAGTCCCGGTCACCAGCGCCCGGCGTCGACTCACTGACCCGCGCTTGACCTGTCATCACAGCCAGCATCCGGTGAATACATCTGTCCAGCGTCAACTCTCATCACGGAAAACTGACTCACCAATAAACACTGTGACCTTCACGACACGTCTTTTATTTCGTGCCTCTCACCTGATCCCCAAATTTTTATTAAAGAAAGCTATCATATCATGGTTGATTGATACTGGGAACCTAAATATGCACTTGCTAGCTACACACTTCATTGTTTGTTGAAATTTTGTTTTACAAAATTGTGAACCCGATGCTTTTGTTTACTATCGAATTCATCACAGCTGGAATGCTGTTCGTTTATTTAAATGAACCTTGACCTAGTAGGGTTTCATGAATTCCTTGTAGGTAATTTATCTGTTATCAGTGGTACCTAATATCTACTATCAGTTGATAGTTTGTAAAGGTTAATCGTTCGTTATAGTTTTTATTTTCATAGTACATAAAGGTAAATGAGGTTTACCTAATTTTGAAAAGGATATTTAGAAGTCGGTATTTGCGTTTGACACGACTTTGTGGTAATAGGTATTTGGTCACGGTACACCACTGTGAGAGTAGGTATTAAAAGTATTGCTAGGTACTTGAAGGTTTCACCTAATTTTGGTATAAGTATTTGTGTTTGGTAGGTTTTCGTGATAGAAACATCTTTATATGTGAAGAGGTAGAAAGTTATACCATGTAATAGGTATCATATGTACCTAACTCTTGGGGTAGATCTAGTTTGCTGAAATTTTCGCAACCAGAGGCTGGACCAGTTTCATAACCTGTTATATGAAATGTTCAATATTACAAGGTTTTCGTTTGTTAAACTCTCCATCTTCGGCTTCCTGGAACGCTGTCTCTTATGATTTCTGAAATTTAATATTTTGATTTTAACTTACCGGCTTTGATTCTGGTGCAAATATTCCAATCGGGTTAAACAAACGACATTCGAAATCAAAGCTCCAAATTCTACCTACTTGCCGTTTATAATGTAGTCTAACAATTTTTTTAAATGACTACCTTTTTTTAAATTTGACCGCGGCTTTAAGGTATTGATTGAAATTTATTTTTAATTGAAAAATTGAATTATTATTATTATTAATTAAAATGTTTTATTTAAATTAAACGATTTATAACACATTATATTAAAGGCACTGCTGAAAACCAGCTACATTCCCGGAGAAATCCGGAATGTACAGCTGAGCAGTTGCCCTTTTGGCAATATAATCATCTAAATGTATGTATGCTAACTATATGCAATATGTAAAAATTATTGTCAAATAAACGTTTTTATTATTATTACTATTATTATTATTTAACCTTTCTTAATTATTCCAGCTGACGTAAGGACTGAAATTATTATTATTATTTATCCGGAAAATATTGCAACCAAAGATAAAGTATTTAGTATTATTATTTAGACAAAAAAATACTAGTCGTTTTATTATTACTCCCTTTTTATTTTGAAACAAAGGAGAATGATTATTGTTACTCTCCCGAGTCATTATTTCAAAACAAAGAGATAGTATTATTTTTAAACTTAAAATATCCGCTGAATTCTATATTTTTAATTTTAACTATTGCCTATAAACAAAGAGACAATATTTATTTTCATTTGTTAAAGTACTCGCTGAGTTTTTCCGTAATTATTTTAACTGAAACAGTTATGATCACAAAGAGATCACAAATCACTATTATCATTTTTCCGAAATATTTTTTCAACAAAGATATGGTATTTATTATTACTATTTTAAATTAAATGAATATTAAAATTTAATCTATTCTGAAGTTCTAATTCACAATCACGTCACATTTTTCACTTTAGAATTCCGACGAAAATTTTATATTAAATTTAAATAATTCACCATTTACTAACACTTTTCACTTTGCTGTAACCACTATGTTTAAACTCTATTTTATTTACATTAATTAACTAAATTAAAACTGAGTTATTAAAAATTACACTGATGGAAATTTTCTAAGAGATTTAAACAACACTGAATTTAATACATGTAGAAAATTCACAAAATTTAGATTAAAATTTTTAATTTTCAGGTTATTAATACAATTATTATTTTATTATTATTTATTGGATAATTTGTATAGCGCCGCTTTGTGAGTTATCACCTCAGGGGCGCTTTACAGTTGATGCAGGTATTACAGAAAATATAAATATTACAAAATAGAGTGAAGTTAAGTTAAGTAAAATGAAGTATGGGAACAGGTGACACGAACATAGAAGATGGAGACTCTGCAGCAAGAATCCTAGATGGTGAAGAAACTGGGCCAGCTGCTGCAGCGAAAGAGTCCACCAAGACTTGTATTAAAGTCCAGAGACTTGTATTAATAACCTGTTCCGATGAATCCACGCGTTTAAAACCACACCTTCTCCTTTCGAACTCCCGAAAAACTGTCTTGAAATGAGCTCTTCACTTGTATTTATACTGCCTTTAATACCAAAAAAACTTTAGTCAATTTCACTTTTTACACAATATGGTTACTAATCAACCCGTAAATTTAAACATATCTCACGTTAGTTTCGGACATTTAAAGCTTGTCACTTATTCAGATGACAAAGTCATCATCGGTGGCCACCCCGAATTTTTGCTTTGTCGCTCTCCAGATTCGAGGGCTGGATCAGTATCCTTTAATTATTTTCATAGAGTTCGTCGTAAGGTTACATGTGTTTTTCTAACTGTGTTTAATTTCGTTTGTTTTCTTGGGATATTACCAGTCTATCACTGTATTTCCTCTGCACATTTCATATTCAACGTTTCTTATTTATCTCTTTAATTTTTTTAAGAATTTTCCCACTAATTTCTGTTCTTTTCGGGATAGTGTTACATAATTCAATCACTATTGTTCTTGTCTTAGCAGGTCACACTGGGTTCCCTTAATCCAATCTTTTTTGTTCGTTTTTATCTTCGTTTTTCTATTTTCCTCCGGTGATTATGTTTCTTAAATTCGTTTCCATGCTCATATGATGTGTGAAAACCTTCCCTATACTGTATCTTTGTTGTATCTATCTCAAATCAATTTCTTAGTACTGTTATCCTTGTGTATATTTCAATTTTTGCCAATCTGTCAGTCTGCATGCGTCTTTTTTTCCCAAAACCCCGCTTTCTATTTCAATTTCACTTGGAAAACAGAGGTCAAATGTTTTCCTTCATACCCTTATGCGATATTTAAGTACTCGTTGTTAATATCCAATATCCTGTGTGTTCCAATGTTATTTCTCTCAGTTTTCTTACGGCGTTATTTCCTTTTTTGCGTTCATCCAAAGTTATCTGACATTTTTCTCTATCTTTCAAGCACTTTTTCCGACTTTAATACCTAATCCAACCCTATAAATGGGCAGTATTTACCTACGTTATTCTGAACACACCTACCTTATATCTCTTTCTATCGTAGAATTCAAATTAAATGTAATTTATTTCCCTGTTTGTTTATCGATCTCATATGTACTCTAATATTTTATTGTATTTTGGTTTCTGTAATTAATTTTCATCTCTTTATCGTATTCTAAACACTTCTATATCTATCATGTTAAATAATTGAGCAATAAAATATTAATTGGTGCCTTTATTAGACTTTTTCGTGTTAGGTTTACATCATAAAATTTTATGTTTTTCCGGAGTTATTCTCTTTGTCTGGGTCCAATGACTGTATCAGCGGTTGGTAACCTCGCTGTGAACTACTACAACTCGTAACTTAAATCTTTTAATCTCAAATATCGTCTTTTTCTGACCTTGTAGTGGTTAAGATTATGTACTTGACACTGATATCCGTACATCTTTTCTATTTCGATTCACCTGTCATCAGATACTGTCATTTATTTCCCTAAACTGATTTTTTGGACCTTTCATTGCATTTATGGAGTTCATAACCGGATGTCATCGATACTTCTCAAAACAAATGGTTTACTTGTTTACGTTAAAGTACATTGAACTTCTCCAACGCGTGAGACAATTTCGGTAACAAATCATCCCTTTGTTCAAGCGTACCTATCTTTGATTGGCCGTTGTGTGTGCTCGTCCCTCCCATAAACTACGCCCTTTTTCTAATTGCAGTTTCCTCTAGTTAGTCCGATAATATTCATTAGATGTAGCCGGTATCTTGTTTTCCCTTGTGTTTTGTAACGGTGTACATGTAAAGTAGGAACATTCCATGTTTACATGTTATAGTGAGATCTACAAGATCAATTATAGGGTACAAATACGGTAGAGCAAAGAACTCAATCTCATGATTGTGGGGTTAATTTTCTGTCTAGTAAGGAGGAAAATCAGAAATAATAAGAGTAAATACTTTATAGAAATTATATTGAAACCATCAAAAGTTACAACAAAGGAGTACAAATAATAACCATGTAACAATAGGAATAAAAGTAGGCACATACCAGATGGACTCCTGAACCAAACTAAACTAACTTTACGTGGTCGAGAAACGAAGGAATAACAACGAAACTTGTCTCTTGTCACTTGTCACCTCGCGCCTGTAGGACCATCAAGTCCGCAGCACGTGGCAAGCAACCAGACTCGTCTTAAAGAGCCAGGACATCCTTCTCTTAGTGGAAACGGGAGGACGCAACTCCTTCAACGTGCGCCTGCAGGATCATCAAGTCTGCAGCACTTGGCAACCAACCAGACTCGTCTTACGGACTTCGGGAACAGCAATCCGTTCCTTCGCGACGCGGGGACACTCAGCCATCAACTTCTAGCCACAGCTAGGACCAATCCATTTGCGGTTTCACAACCGAAACACGAGTACTACAAATATGACCACCGGCCAACACTGGGTAAAAAGCGGGATTCCATAATCACCACTAAAATAATATTCAACACGAACTATTCGTGAAGGGTAAAACACCCCGCGCCCTTTTTAAAAGAAAAGCATGACTTCTATTCACATGATTAACTCAGATTAAAACACCTTAAATGGCGAGTGACAAGATCCGCGAGCAGCTGCCCAAAGCTGACCGGGGAGGAAGTGACCAAAAACAAAACTTTCCTTCCTTCCTTAAAAATATTGCCAAAGTTAAAAAAAAACACCATAGACAAAATAAACCCAATTAAGCAAGAACTACACTTGTCACAAAATATTTATGTGACAGTTTATAATTTTATTCTTTTTCCCAGGGTAGGGATTTTCTTTCCGGGTGTGAAAACTTGAGAAAGTTCAAATCATCACAATCTTAAGCTTACTGTCGTTATCACTATCAACTCTTTAGCCATTAAAAGAAGAAGAAAAATAGACAGTTAAATAGATAAAAGATAAAAATAAGTTTTTCCTAACTTAACCCGACCATTCAAAGAAGAATAAGAATAAATTTTGTAATGATAACGCTTTCCAGATGGCTTCGAAATTTCAAACGCGCGGTCCAGGGAAATATTATCAGCGAGAGACTTCTCCAGGATATCGCCTGTCCCATCCACCAGCGGGTGAAGAGATCTGCATCTCCGGTGTGGCAGGGTACTTCCCGAACTCGGCCAATGTCATTGAGCTGAGGGATAATCTGTTTGGCAAGGTGAGTAGCTCTGTTCACATAAAGGTGCTTTAAAGAGAAGACTCGCTCATTTCACACTGAAGCGCTTTAACGAGGTGAGTAGCTCATTTCACACAGAATGTGTTTTAACGAGGTGACCAGCTCATTTCACATTGTAACGCTTTAACTAGGTGACCACCTCATTTCACACTATAGCGCTTTAACGAAGTGAGTAGCTCATTTCACAAAGAATATGTTTTAACGATGTGAATAGTTCATTTCATACAGAAGGTGCATTAACCTGGTGAATATCTCAGTTTACACAAAAGGTGCTTTAACGAGGTGAGTAGCTCATTTCATACAGAAGGTGCTAACGAAGTCAGTAGCTTATTTCACACAAAAGGTGCTTTAAATGGGTGAGTATCTCATTTTGCACGGCAAATGTTTCAAAAAGGTCAGTATGTAGCTTATTTCTTCTATAACATTATTTTGAAAAATGAGTATCCTATTACATCCAATTATTTGTTTGGTAAGGTGAAAATCACATTTCCAATATTAAATTCTTTGACATAGCGAGTTGCTCATTTCACCCAGCAATTGTCTAGCCAAGGCAAGTAGCTCATTTCACCCTGCGATTGTCTAGCCAAAGCAAGTAGCTCATTTCACTCAGCAATTATCTAGCCAAGGCCAGTAGCTCATTTCATCCAGCAACTGTCTAGCCAAGGGGAGTAGCTTATTTTTCTAATAATTTTCTAGCCATGGCAAGTAGCTCATTTCACCTAGCAATTATGTAGCCAAGGGGAGTAGCTCACTTGACCCAGCAATTATCTAGCCAAGGCCAGTAGCTCATTTCATCCAGCAACTGTTTAGCCAAGGGAAGTAGCTTATTTTGCCAATAATTGTCTAGCCAAGGCGACTAGCTCATTTTACCCAGCAATTGTATAGCCAAGGGGAGTAGCTCTTTTTACCCAACAATTATATAGCCAAGGGGAGTAGCTCACTTGACCAAGCGATTGTCTAGCCAAGGCAAGTAGCTCATTTCATCTGGAAAATGCTTCAGTAAGGGGAATAGTACAGATTTCATAGCAATAGCTTCAGCATTGTAAGTAGCTCTTTTCACATAGTTGTTAGCAACAGGTTAAGGTTAGCAACTCAATTCATCGAATGAAAAAAGGCTTCCGATTTTATTAGGCCGGGTAATTTCACAGAATTTTAACAAGTCATCAAATTTCAAAGTTTAAATTAAGTTCTGTGAAACTTCTATAAGTTTTGTTATTATTTTTTACAATGAGCTAGTTGTTTCACAGTACTCGGATAATAATATAACTTAAATAGTAATCCTTAAATTTAATGAAGTTTTCAAATTCTGTGTAGGTCGTAACCCGTCCTTAGAAAACTTCATCGTTATGTACGAACTAATTGATTTTCTGCCCCACCCAGGTGGATATGATATCTGATGACGACAGACGATATAAATGTGTTCATCTGGATATCCCTACCAGAAGTGGAAAACTTCGAGAAATAAACAAATTTGATGCAGAGTTCTTCGGCGTCTCGCGGAGATTGGCAAACGCCCTAGACCCCATGTCTAGAATATTATTAGAAAAAACATACGAAGTCCTCATCGATGCTGGTATGAATGTTTAAAATGCATTATTAAATCGGTACTACCATGGTCATACGCTCATGACAAAACGATGCATTGTAATCCGCATAATTCTTATTTTATAGGGGCTACAAAACCCACTTATTACTTACCTGTTAGTATTTACAATTTTTTTTTTTTTGTAATACTCAGTATAGTGTTACTGTTGTTAACGTACTGCCAAGATGTATTTTAATTTTAATAACTGTGGTGAAAGTGTTTATTCTTGTTATAATTTCGAAGGTTTTTGATTGGTTTTTGTTCAATATGTTTTTTTTGTTGTTTGTTATTCTTTACTATATTTGTGAGGCTGCAAATTTCGACACATGAATTCCCTGTGAGATGAGCGACTTATGATTTTATTGTAACATACAATTTAAAGAAAAAAAAGCGTTTCCTTCTTTTCAACAAATTTCTCATATTAGTTGGGTCTAATCAATTAAATTACTTTAAATCTAAAACAACACCTAAACCTTTCAGATTTTTAAATATTTTTACCAACAAGTCCCAACGACATGGTGAATTTCTTAGAATTTTGGAATGCTACCGAGGTATCAAAAATGTGCTACACATTTTAGATACCTCTGAAGCTGTCGTTAAAGAAATACTTTTATGGAAATAAGATTAAATTATCTTTGAAATATTTGCATTTGAAAAAAACATTGATCTTTCTAAACAATATATTTTTTAATATCAAACATGAAAATGTTAACAAAAAAACTTGCAAGGACATTCTGACTCGGAACTTTAATAATTTTGAAACAAATCAAAATTTATGAAACATATTCATTTTTTGTAGGTAACTAGTAATAAAACTGTCATTTCAATTTTTATGCCGTTTATACAATAAAAAAGTATAAATAATTTTTTGACTTTCAACCGTCAATGAAAAAATGCCGCCAGTTTGTAATCATGCACTTAGACAATGTTTTTAAATTTTTATCAATGTAATAATATATAAAGTATAATTATTTATCTTTCCAATGATGAACATAATATCTACGCTTTATAGAAAAAAAGATAAAAATACTTTTATAATGTATTGACGCCCCGGTCAGATCTGTCTTTCAGAGGCTATAATGAAATATGATGTTTGTGGTCAGTAATGTCCTTCCGATGCCTGAAGGGTTAAAATTATTACCAATATTGTTCTTTATTGGCGACTTTATAAAACATGTGAACATAAAAAAAATATCAATGGTATTTCTTAGTCCTCACTGTTTTCTATGTCGTTTTTAGTTCATTTATAGAGTTTATTCCTCTAGACCTCTTTAAGCCAGTTTTTAAATCTTCAATTGTACTCATTAAACTTTTCTATTCGTTTTATATCTGAGGGGAGGATGCTGTGGAGTATATTTGCAAAACAATATGTAGTGTCTTTATCCGAATGTGTTTTTGTATCATTTTGATGCGATCTAGTGTAGTAGATACGCGCTCTAACAGAGAATTCCGTATTTTTAAATAGTTTATTTTTATATTTTTGACATATATTTTTTTCAAAATTTCGGTATTTATTTATTACTTTAGATTTACACACAGTACAATATGATACAAGATATAATTAAAATATTTTTAGTGATTATAGATTATTTTACCTTATCAGGTAGAAATTATTGGTTCCTAACTAGGCAAATTGCCCGTTCCAAGGAACCAAAAAATATATGAAAATAAGTGTGTGATTTGTCTATGTCTATTATATATCTCATTAATGTTTTAATTTATGATGTTTAATCGTTACAATCTTATGATAGAGTCGAACTTGAGCTGTTGTGTATGTTTCAATTGTGTATGAGCAATAATTAGAATAATGGAAGATATATATAGTGTGTGATTAGTCTATGTCTATTTATTACTAGTATATCAAAACTGTTTAAAATTTTCATCGAAGGCGTTCTTATGAATACTTTCAGTGTGGTCTTTATTTAGCTTCGAGATTTTAGCAGGCTTTGCATTTTTTTATAATTTTGTACCAAAATACACTGAAAACTCAATTTTTCCAAATGAGAGCGCTATATAACGTATTGATAATATCGGTAATTGACATTATTTTAGAGAAGAGAAAATCGGTTAAAATTAATTCGTAAATCGTATTTAAAATTAATTATTATAATTTGAAGTATTTCCAGTGAAATGTCACTTGACGTTTCATTGTTATGTTTAACTAGTTGACTAGTACCCGGAGTTGCTCTACTTTTCTCTACTTGCAATAAATATAATATTCATGTATTATATATATATATATTTATATATTTTTTTTTTTTTTTTTTTTATTTACTCCACACAGGAGGCCCTGAAGAAAATAATTTCCCTCAGGGCCTATGTCATCTTTGGGGATGCTGTGTGGAGGGTCTTTTTGTGGAGAGGAAGGAGTGAACATGGGTCTTGAAGAGTCCCATGTTGTAGGAGGGAGGAAACACAGAGGCCGGCAGTTCGTTCCACAGCCGAGCTGTTGAACTTAAGAACGAATCGTAGAAGCGACCCGTTCTCATGTGACAAGTGTCAACTGTGTACAAATGTTGGGCGCGCGTTTGGCGTGTATCCCGACTACGCACCGGTGCCGAAGGGATCAATGATGCTAGTTCCTCAGAGCATCTTCCATTGTAATACCGATAGAACAAGGACAGCATACCTACCTGACGCCTGTGCTCTAAAGATTGCAGTCCGTTTGTTAAGATTGGGGAATCTATCAAACGGACCTTTTTATAAACCTTTCGAAAGAAATTCTCTAAAAGATTGCGAAAACCCTGTCAAACTCCGTTGTATAGTTTGGAAAAAAACTAAGCATACAAACAGACATACGCGGATACCGACTTTGTTTTATACCATTTAGTGATTATAAAAAGTAAGGACTTTGTTTACTGCGCAGTTTTGAAAAAAAAAAGTTTTTGATTGAGATTGCATGTTGTAACTGATAAAAATGTTATTTTTTGATATGACGGAAGGGACTATCTTTTTATATTTTTAAAGTGAAATAAGTTAAAAAATGACATAAACTACATTTTTGCAATCACTGTACCAAGAGAAAAAGAATTAATTCCTAGCTTAGTTAATAACATTGGGCCTTAATCAAGCAATATTTTGGCAGGTGTAAATCCGTGTGAGCTGAGAAACACAAACACTGGCGTATTCGTAGCAGCGAGTTATTCGGAAACTGAACTTAAGATGATCTATGAATATTTGGAACCTAATGGATATGGTGTTTTTGGGTAAGTGAAATTTTATAAAAGTGATATTAAATCTATGTTTTTATTTGCACTTGTCGCGGCACATTGTAACGTATAAATATTGACGCAAATGTGTTGATTGTTTATTTATGTTTTGAAGTTGAGAGCCCGCAGATAGCGGAAGGGGAGAATTGGTCGGCCTTATTGGCAGAGTTTTTTTTTAATTACAATATGTGCGGCACATGTCGCGCAACATACTATCGCGCATGCTGAACGAAAAATCTTGGACAAAGCCGCGAGACATTTCTTTTGTACATTCCAGTGGATGGATCCCTGTAAAAAGTAAAAATAAATGCTGTGAGGAATTTTGTTCACAAACGATACGCAAAATACGAGCCTATTGGTTTCACAAAATCAAGAGATGTTTATTTTTTTCTTCGTGTACCCGAGAAAGAACACAGGTGTTGAAACTTTTATTACACTTCATGTTGGGGGACATTTGTCCTCTAGTGGATACTTGGTTTTACAAATTCATTCACACAAAAACTACACAATTAAAATTTGAATACAATTAAATTAATCAATTAATTTGAATATAAAGCCATAATAAAAACCAGGTCATCAACAAATAAAACACTGAACATTCCGATAACACACACCACACACGGACAAAGACACTTTCAATACTACGCAACCAAACTTTTTAACAGTATGCCCATTACTTTGAAACAACTAATGACTACAAATACACCTACAAACTTTCTCAAAAAACATATCGTAGCCTGGATAAAAAATCAAGACATTCACTTTATTCAAAAGATTATAATTCCAAACCAAACATAACCAAAATATGGTAAGTAAAATTAAATACTATACACGTTCTTCAAGAATTATCCAAAAATACATACACGCACATATAAATGTGTGTTTTCATGTTTCAATGTCTGTGAAAAAAAAAAATAAAAATAACTTTCTACTACAACACATAAATTCCTGTCACACTTAATCACAAACACGTAAACACCTCAGCACAGGTTCTCCTAGTGAGGTGTTCACGTAACATACAATATCACCCACACACAGTTTTACCTATATCAACCTATGTTCTTTATTTTTTATACCTTTTTTCAGTACTTTTTTCTCTGTACTACAATATAAATCACTGTAATCATTTGTAAAATGTGTATTCAAGAATAGACATAAATAAATAAATTACGGAGCACTAAACATGAAACCACGGGGAATTTTAAAAAGGCCATATCTCTTAAGATTTCGGCTGGCGGCCGAAAGGCTAACCGCCAGTATTACCAAAGCTGAAAGAATTGGTGTAACTAGTAAATGAAACAATTATTTACAGTAATATTAACTTTGTACGATGTAATGTAGATCTTCCCGAAGCATGTTAGCCAACCGCATCTCCAGCTGGCTGGGAATAACTGGTCCTTCATACACCTTGGACACCGCTTGCTCTAGCTCGCTGTACGCCCTGGACCACGCCTACAAAGCTATTAGAGATGGACACTGTGAGGCTGCCATAATTGCTGGAACGAATCTCTGTCTCAATCCTCGCTTGACGCTTCAGTTCACCAAGTAAAATATACTTCCATCCTTATAAAAACATGCTAGTGTATCACTCTTGACGTATGACCCTCTTATTAAGCATATTTGACGTAAAATCCGTATTACATTATTCGTAATTGTGCTGTATATAGGGTACAAATTTTTCTATTGATCTTTCACATGGCTACTCTTTTTTTTCTAAAAGCTGAACATCTATATGTTGGATATTAAACACTGTTATTTTCTAAATTTAGTGAATATTTTTTGTATTTTATTAGCATTATTACTATTTTTATTCGTACTTGCAAAATTATCTTTTGCCAACTTACCTACCTTATTACGATTAAAATCAACGTAGAGTATTCTCCTTATTTCCGCTTTGCGACGGTACCTCGCGGAAGTCCCCAAAAGTATTACTTGAAGATAACTATTTTTTTATTTTTTATTATATTTTTTTATTCAAGAAAATTTTTTACAATGTGTGTATATTTACAATATACAATACATATATATTTCATTAGTAATAAGATAAAATATATTATGATATCATTAATATTTATTATTTTTCAATGTTCTCCCATAATAAGCAATTGCTTGTGTGTATGGGATGAGGTATTATTTGTTTAGTTTCTTAGATTTATTTTATTTTTTTAATTTTTGTTGTTGTTGTTTATTTTTTTTATTTTTTTTTTTTTAGTTTTGGTTTTCAGTATTTTTTAATTGTGTTTTGAATTATTTGAAACTATCATTTAGTGATCTTATATTTTCTGGCAATTTATTGAAGAAATTTGTTCCTAAGTATTTGTAGTTTTGCTGACACAAAGTTTTTTTACAAATCGGAATTAGTAACATGTATTTTTGCCTGAGATTTGCTGTGTTTTTGAATGGTACGGTTTTGTTTAGGATATCATCTTTGTAAACTTGTAAGGTTGAATGATACAGGAAAAGAGTATTTAATTTTCTGACTTTAAATTCTTTGAAAATGAGTTCAGATGAATATAAAAATGATTTCTTTAATATTATTTCAATTATTAGTTTTTGCGCAATGTAAAGAGGTTGTGTGTGAGTTTAATAAGCGCCCCCCCATCCTATTATACCATATTGGATTATGGATTGACAGAATGCGAAGTACGTCATTCTCAGTAGTTCTTTATTTAGAATATATCTTAAGCAGCTAAATATAAAGGTTAATTTTCGTACTCTGTTTTTGAGAATGGTTATATGTGGTATCCATTTTAGGCATTGGTCAATAGTGATCCCTAGATATTTGGTTGAAGTTTTAATTTCAATATTAGTACATGGTAAGTTACAGTGGTGTTGTTGAGTGTTTGGTGCAGAGTGAATTGGAATGTCTATTTCATGCGGCGTATTTGGTTTGTTTATGAAAAATGGTACGTAGTGTGTTTTTTTAGAGTTTAACGTTAGTAGGTTATTGTCAAACCATGTTTTCAATTCATTGATGTCTGAATTAGCCTTTTTGTTCAGTTCTAACCATGTGTTTGCTTTTAGAAGAAGCACCGTGTCATCTGCATATGAGACAATTTCCCCGTATTTAGCAACTTCAAATATATCATTTACATATAATATGAACAATAGTGGTCCTAAAACTGTGCCTTGTGGTATCGAGAAATTATTACTTTCGGAATCACTCAATTCATTTAATAATTTTACTTGCTGTGGTCTATTTTCCAAAAATCTTATAATCCAGGATAGTACCGTTCCTTTTATTCCAATTATTATTATTTTTTTATTAAGTTAGTGTATGAAATACTATCAAATGCTTTTTTAAGGTCAATAAATATTCCAATGCATTTTTCATTTGAGTCTAGGGCGTTTTATATATAATTTGTTATTTTTGCAATAGCATCGTGGGTGCTGGTGTTTTTCTTTGAAACCATACTGTTTAGAATTTATAATTTGATGTTGTTCTAGGAAGGACCAGATTTGATTTTTTACAATTTTTTCGAATATTTTTGATATATTTGATAAAAGGGATATAGGGCGGTAATTATGTGGGTGTTTGGCAGTAAGGTTTATAAATCGGCGTTATTATTGTTCTTTTGTAATTATCAGGAAATAGACCTTTTATTAGGCTTGTATTTATTATATGAGTTAGGGGGTAAATGAGATATTGTTTCATTGTTTTTAATACGTTTACATCTATGTTGTCATAACCGGGAGCGGAACCCCCCTTTAAATCATCGATAATTTTTCCGACATCAGTTTCTGTTATTTTGTTGAAATTACTATATTGGTGTTGGGAAGCGTGGGGATTCTTTTTATTATTGTTGGGACATGTTTTGATGGCGTTAGCCAGATTTTTTCCAACATTTGCAAAACAGTTGTTTAGAATATTACAGCATTTTTTGGTGTCAAGTTGGACATTATACGTTTTTTTCCCATCTGAAATTTCGGATATACAACTGTTCTTTCTATTCTTATTTATTATTTCGTTTATTGTAGTCCATATTTTTATTATTGTTTTTAGCATCTAGAATTAATTGGGAGTAGTAGCTGTTTTTAGTTTTTCGAATTAAAGTGGTTAAGATGTTTTTAAATTTTTTTATAATAAGAAATAATTGCTTTTTTGGCAGTCGGTTGATTAGCTAATTTGTAAAGTTTATTTATTTTCTAACTGCTTTTACTAATCCGATAGTGATCCAGGGTTTTATTTTCTTTGTTTTCGAGTTTTGATACAAATTTTTAATTTCAGAGGCATTTAAAATGTGTGTTTTTCAAATAATGATGCACATTGATTGGCGCACTTACTGTTTATTATTTCAGTCCATTTTTCTGTTATGAGTGATTTTTCTAATAGTTGGTGGTTTAATGTGGTTTTTGTGGTACTTGATTTAGGTAGGTTTTTAGTTTTATTTTTTGTTTCATACTTAAAAAGTTATTAATTTCCGTTTCTTCCTCGATCTGGATCTGGTTCACTTTCACAGGAGAACTCAATTGTACTTACGTGATTTTCAGTATCATATCATCTATGTATTTATTAATTATAACCGCCTTGACGGGCTTTCATGTGAGTTTATATTTTACATGATTTACTTCATTATACAGAGACGACGAGAGATTTTTGATGTTTACCTAATAAAAAAAGGAAAAACTTTTAAAATTGAACATTGTTCATGTTAGATGTAAAGTTATATTTAATTGTATGTAATAATACGTAATTTACAAGTAAACAATAAGAAGAATGTAAAAATATATGCAATTGCTCGATGCTCCTAAATATTATGTTACATAAAAATTTCATTCAGGTATTTCTTATACGGGTAAACTTGGTTTGATTGGTGATTTGTTTTCAAGTGTATGAATGCGAGAAGTAGGTGCAAGTATGCGGCAGTTAGCCCTGGAATTATTGTTGCAGAATAATATATTTTGCTTGGTTGCTATTCATCTTGTCATCATTTTTTCAACATGTCCATCCCACCGCAGTCTTTGCAAACCACGCAATCTGATGGTCTTCAAGATGATTTTATTTCTGTATGATTCAACTTTACAAAAACTGTTTATTAATCTGTTAGGTTAGGAGTTATGTCATCCGAAGGAAAATGCCGCAGCTTTGACAACGATGGCGATGGCTACGTCAGGTCCGAGACCTCTGCAGTTATCTTCCTGCAGAAGGCAAAAAATGCGCGCAGAGTCTATGCGCAAGTCGTTCACTCTAAAACCAACTCTGACGGACACAAGGAACAAGGTCTAACGTATCCAGGGAAGATCGGGCAGAGAATGTTACTGAGGGAGTTCTATCAGGAGTGTGAAATCAATCCAACTGAAATTGAGTTTATTGAGGCCCATGGAACAGGTAACGTAAAATTTTATTTAGATTCTTCGAATGCAAAAATATAATGACACACCCATGCCACTTCT
The DNA here is from genome assembly GCA_026573805.1 of Hesperophylax magnus. Lineage (NCBI taxonomy): Eukaryota > Metazoa > Arthropoda > Insecta > Trichoptera > Limnephilidae > Hesperophylax > Hesperophylax magnus. The sequence goes on from JAIUSX010000492.1 coordinate 19,553, forward strand.
GTTTGTTCCCTCGCCCTGACGGGAAGGTCTATCTTTTGTAAATGAAAAAAATCTTTGTTTTAAATCATTTTATTAAGTTATATAGGTCGACCGGTTTCGGGTGCACTCAACATTCTTCAGGACAATGGAAATATAAACTAAATTAAAATACAGTGGACAATTACAAAGTAAACAAAATTAATATATAAAATAGAAGCGCATCAAATACAGACTGGTGGAGGGATAGGTAGTAGGGTAGGGAATGGAGGGGGTTACACAGAGATAAAGGATACAACTTTAAAATTGGACTGTCGGTTAATTTCAATTGTTTATTTAAAAGTGGAAAATCATTTTTATTTTATTCGATTTGGATATTTCGAATGCTTCTAAATTATTAATATCTATTCCTATTTTATTTTTAACACCCGATTTATTATTTTATTAGAATAAATAGATTGCCGGGCAATCGTTGCAATTGTGTTTGTAGATGCCAGAGTGGCTTAATGTATCTTCTTTATCGATACAATTAATTAAAGGTTTGGCTAAGTTATTATTAGTACAGAAGGCCGGACCTATTTCTAAAGGAAGTTTAGGTGTACACAGGGAAGAGAATTTACTTATGTACAAAATTCTACGTCATTAGGTAGTCCAATTATTACTATTATTCATAGTTGCTAGGGCATTATATCTTACAAACTAAATCTGCCTTTTATTTCTATAAAACGAATAGGGACTAACGTGGACTAAACGTGGTTTTTTGGGGAGTTCCTTTGGCCGCTGAATAGAAGATATTTCCTAGAAGTGTTTCTAGGCAGGCCAATGAAATTGATCTGTTATCTTTTGAAGAAATAATTTCAAGTTTTGTAGATGTTTGATCAATTTCAACCCACAATAAGATGGAATTGTCAATTTGAGACACACGGACATGTCTACAACACAAGTTATATTGGTTTATCTCTTCAAGTGCTTTGAGCAGACATGCGAAAGGTTATCTGCAAAAAAGTTGCGCAAAAAACACATTTTTAGATTGGGTGCAGTATTCAATGTTCGTTGCAAGGCGACAAGATTTTTTATTTTTTATCATTTAGTATTTGGATTTTTTACAATAGATTTACAATTTGTACATGTTATGCATTTTTATAAGGAAAAATAAAATATAGCCTTTTCGCACCATAAAGAGACAAGGCTCGTGTGTTTGGTGGGGGAATTCTAGGTCAATTCCATAAAGTTATGTAAGTAAGTAAATATAAAATATTATAATAAATAATAAAAAATGCATAACTATTACAGAAAAAAAAATATTATTACAGAAATGGACTCCTATGGTAGCTTTGGATAATTCTACAAATTACTCTAAAATTCATAAATTTTACCTTCGATAATTTATAGATTTAAAGGAAAGTTGTAAATAAGTTATTCCAAAATTCTAACTCCTAGATCTGTACACCAGGGTGCACTCTTTTTAGCGACTAAGGAACACGTGCTTAGGGGATAGAAAGGACGTTGGAGTTTCATCAACCGGTATACGTGGCAATCTAATAAACCAATATTGGAATTTAGGATGGGCAAGAATTAAGGAATTGATTGAGCGTTGTTTCTTCTGTCTTCCTTCTTCTTAAATCTTCTTGTCTATTTTTGTTTCTTCTTGACTCATCTTGCCTCTTCTTGGATCGTCTTAGCTCTTCATGTTTCTTCTTGATCCTTGTGTTTTCTTGTATTTTCTTATTTTTTATTACCTTTTCTTGTCTCTTCTTACCTCTTATTGCCTCTTCTTTCGACCGGTATGCATGGCGATCTAATAAACCAATACTGGAACTTAGGATGAGCAGGAATAAAATAATTGATTTAGCGTTGGTTTCTCGCTTCCCGATTTTTTTTGCTTTCCACTTGTTCATATTTCCTGCTTCTCGCTTCTGTAATTTAATTGCTTGTTCTGATGTTTTCGTGCCTATTCCTTCGTTTTCTTGAGTCTTCTTGGCTTTTTCTTGACTAATTCGGTATCTCCTAGTCTCTTTCTTATTGCTTCTAGTAGCCTCTTGTTTTGTTTTCATTCTCTTTATTTATCTTGCTTCTTCTGTATTTTTTTCTTGGTCTTTGCTTATTCTTGACTCTTCTTGGCTCTCATAGTCTCTGCTTATATCTTATTTCATCTGTTAGCCTCTTCTTGGGTTTTCTGATTTGAAGTTGCCTCTTCTTCGTCTTCTTGTTTCTTTTTGCTTCTTCTTAGCTATTCTAGTATATGCAGGCATCTTCTTGCTTCATTTTGATATGTATTTATTGCCGTGGCCTTTCTTCTTTCTTCCATGCATTTTCTAGCCTCTTCTTGCCTTTTCTTGACTCTTCTTACTTCTCAATGCCTATTATTTCTTCGTATTGGATTTTCTTGGCTTTTCTTGTATCTTCTTGCTTCTTCTTGCCTCTTCTTCTTTTTCTTCAATATCCAAATCAATTAATCAAATTGGGTCAGAATTTCCTCCAAAGGGCAATGGATAAATTTATTTACAAGGTACCTACAATATGTGCCCTTAAAAGTACATTAAAACACCTTTCTATGGCTTTAACCTTATTGAAAAAAAATTCTTAGGTTGGTTTTAGCTGTGATCTTCGTTTACTACGCGTGTTCTTCTTTTTTTGTCTTCCTTACTTCATATTCATGAGTTCAAACTGTGTTAAGTGAATACATTTCATATATTAAAGGAGAATCTATTGTTGCATGTAGGCGCAATCTGTTGACACTTATTGGTATGTATCAACAATTTATGTCCCAAAACAATAATCGATCATTCATTCCTAAAAACATGCCTACCGGAGCCCTAAATCAATAATTCAAGTGTTTTGTAGCTGCCTGTAATAGGTAAAATCCGACTGGAAATAAAAATAAATGTAGTTTATAGATAATGGAAACAATTAAATTTAAAAGATTTTATCTCAGATTATCATCTTCTTTGCGGTCGTGTAGGTTCCAGTGGGTTGTACATTTAAGGTGGTACAAAAAATTATAAATAAGGAGAAACTAATTTTTTTTACAACATAAATTTGTTCATTCATTGACATGTTATCGCATAACAGGCACAAAGGTTGGAGATCCGGAAGAATTATCTACGCTGGATGAATTTTTCTGTAATGACAGAGTTGGACCTTTGAAGATTGGATCTGTGAAGTCCAACTTGGGACACAGTGAAGCGGCTTCTGGCCTTTGCGCACTAGCCAAGGTAAGACATCCATCTACTCCCAGCCATCTGGAGCCATTGATACTATGGCATCCCCAATGGGGGTATGTTGTGAGGTCAAAGGTAGTAGGGAGAGGAAGGAGATGGGCAAGAGGAAGGTTGGGACGTACCTGGCTATTCAGATTTGGTTATCAAACACAAGAGAGATACTGAACTGAAAGTATGTTCCACTCTGGAATGTTCATAATATTTTAAATAAGTAAACCATGAGACAGCACAAATTAATTGATCGAGAGCCTTACCCTTCGACTACGGAGGTCCTCAAACACTACATTTTATCCGCTGTGTTTTCCGCTGTCTGTGTTCGCAAGTTTTTTTCATGCATATTTTGGCGACATCTTTTTGCGTATATCTGGAAATAGCTGCTAAAAAATCTCTCTCACTCCATCCTTGTAAAATCTATAAATTTTTTAAGAAAATCATCAGTTTTTGGAAAAAATTAATTCAGTTCCCACTCAAAAGTTGATCAAGTCAATACGTGTCTTACGTTCAATAAGATTTCCTTCAATAGCTGAATTGTACGGTACAGCTTTTAATTAATTTTAGTTTTGACAATTTTTCCTCAACATATTCTTACACCACGTTAGTTTTTCCTCTCTTCACTATTCCTCGATGGAGTTTCCCAACAATGTTATTTTCCATCACTTTAGTTTCTCTTGGTATAGATTTCTATCAGCATAGTTTTTCCTCAGTATAGTCATCTCTCAAAATAGTGGCGCCTTTTAGTTTAGTTTAGTTTTCTTACAAATTTTATTTTCCCTTTCTGTAAATCTACCTCAAAACCATTTCCCTCCAAACAATTTTCCTTATAAAAGATTTCTCTCAAAAAAGTTTCGTCAAAACTATTTACCCTCAAAATATTGTTCCCTCAAAATAGTTTTCCCTCAAAATGGTTTTCCCTCAAAATAGATGTGCATAGCTTACGGCACTGGCTACATCCCGCCCAATCTGCACTACAAGAGCCCCCGCAAGGGAGTGTCCGCGCTGGTTGAGGGCCGAATGAGCGTGGTCACCGAGAAGACTCTCTGGAATACTGGGTTTGCCGGGATCAACAGCTTCGGCATCGGTGGAGCCAACGGGCATGCCTTACTCAGGAACTTCCACAAACTGAAGGTAAAGAGATGTTTATCAAATTTATTTCATTCAATGACAGCAAAGGAGAAAAGGGGAAAAAGATACACGTATCCATACTTCCAAACAACACTATTCATTTCCGTTCAAATATGACCGAATGGCAAATTGCATAAGCTTTAAGGTAACTTCGATTTGAATATCACCCATTTATATTTTCGTATTTCACTAGGACTGGTTGTCTTAATAGTATTTTTTAACTCATCTTACCGGCTGACCACATGTGGATTTCCGCCCGAAGAGCTAAACAACGAAGTGAGGCAGAGATAAGGCCCGCCTCCGATCTGATGATTTCATGTAGGTGGGGGGGGGGGGTTGAAGAAGCCATGCAAAATCGAAATGAACGGTAGCTGACATGATCGCGTGGCATTTATTTTGAGGCGCGCCTCACAACACTTCCGAATGAGCACTGATCACTAACTTTTTTTTTTTTAATTTTATTTATTTTATCGATAGTTTATTACACTATTTTGGATTTTTCAACCACCATTCTAGACACAGACGGTCAGAATACTTAGCCGTTTAATTAGATTACCGATTATAAGCCGCCATGAGAATTATCATCTAGCTGATTTGGTCTTGTCTCGCTAACTTTGTATGCTGGTATATATGTACATAATACTTGTAAAAAATATATGTGCATCCGCAATTTTGAACCCCACAAACCGCCGCTAGCATAAACTACCAAAAACGTCTCAAAATTAAATTACTGAACTAAATTTTCGAAAGCGAAATTTTCAAAATATTAGACGTCATGTCAATAAGACAACTTTATGCCAAATCTGCACTACTAAATATCCTCCAACAGAAACTACACATTCCAATGCCACCTCAAACAACAATAAAAACAAGGTCGTCAACAAACAATACCCTGAACATACCGATAACATACACCACACACGGACAAAGACACTTCCAGTATTACGCTACAATTTTTTTAAATTATATACCCACCACTCTGAAATTACTACTAACGGAAAATACATACACAAACATTCACAAAAAACTGATCACAGCCTGGATCAAAAACAAAATATCCACTTTATACAAAAAATTATAACACCAAACCAAACATAATCATGGATGAATGTGTATGTGTGAATGTATGTATACATGTGTTTATTTATGTGTGTTTACATGCATATTTATGTGTATTTATGTATGTATGTGTATACATGGGTGTATGTATATATGTGCATATAAATAAATATTTTTTTCCTTATCTTTAAATAACAATATACAATAACCATTAAAAAAAATTAATTTAAAATCCCAACTTACATTTATATAAGAAAATTTAACCAATACACATAAATACATGTACCATTTAATCATAACCACATAAAAACACCTCAGCACAGGTTCTCCCAGTGAGGGGTGTTCACGAAACATATAACATTACCCACCACAGTGCCACCTACTAAAACCTACCTCACACCCAGCATTAAAAAATAACACCATATTAACAGTTCTCAATTTATGTATTATATAAAAATGTAAATAATTGGTAGACACTGTAATGTATGTATAAAAATTAATAATAAATAAAGGGCTCAAATAAGCATAATGCAAACACAAATTATAAGCAAATGCATAAACATATGATATAATCATATATTTATTCATAAATAATTAGTAACCAAATAAGAGCACTTAAAATTGCCTAATTGTATGAAATGTCATTTTTTACGCGTAGCTGCAGCTTTTTCTTACACATTAAATAATTGTAGGTAGTTGAAAAAAAGACAAACGATGTACGTATGTCTGCTTCCCCCAAAGGAAAAATCTTATCGATATCATACATCTCCCTCCTTGAAATAAAACGCCGCCGTTACCGTTGCCATCTGCGTCAAAATTAAAAGGAATTAGAACAGAGCTCGTTGATTGGCTCTGCCGCTTTGCTAGCCCGTGCAGTTTGGTCGTAGCTCGCCGGCAGTCGGCATACTTCCATGCCACATCTCCCATTTTTTTTTATCTATTGTACACATTCACGCTTTTCCAGATTAACAATAGACCGAGTGCAGCTGACAGTCTCCCCCGCCTGGTGTGTGTGTCGGGAAGAACTTTACCAGCTGTGGAAAGTTTTCTCAATGATGTGGAATCCAAAGGGGTAAACGTAGAGCAAATCGGGCTGCTTCACGCCATCTACAACTATCCTATCCCCTTACACGACTATAGAGGGTACACACTCTTGAGTGAGTAAAATTGTTTTAAGCGACTGCCAGCATAATTAAAGGTCACGCAAATAGAATGATGCGAACAAGCTCATTTAAGGTTGTACGAATTAGTCTTATTATATACGATAGCGCATCTATAATTGCGCATTGTTATAATGTCCCGAGACGGGATCATATCTCGCCTTACCTCTATCGGCATCAGATTCTAAATATGTCGAACAGAAGGAAATTACACCAATTGTGTCAAATGTTCAATTTGATGAATTCAAAGGTTCCTGCCTATCTGTTTGACAGATTGCAGTGGTCCCGTGACTCTCATACACATAGTACGCGTCAAAGAAACCACTTACTCGTTCTCCCTAAACATAAAACTACTGTGTTTGAGGGGAGTTATAGCTATTCTTCGTCAAAGCTTTGGAACGAAGTACCACTGTCAATTCGAATATCGACATCGTTGCATTGCTTCAAAAAGCTTTGCCGCCGATGGTTGCTATCGTTACAATGAAGGGGATACTTAGGTACATGTGGTTGCGATTATTTTTGATTTTGAATTTTTGTTGACTATATTATTAATTTGCACTCTTTTGTATACCTACTATTTCTATTTTTATTGTTATTTGTTTGTGTTGATTTGATTTTTTATTGTTAATATTATTTCATTGTTCATTATTATACCTAAATATGTATATATTTTTATTATTATTATATTGGAGGCACTGCTGTAAACCAGCTGCATTCCCGGAGAGATCCGGAATGCATAGCTGAGCAGCGACCTTTTTGTCAATAGAATTTATGTTAAAAAATATGTAAAATTTATCTATTGGCAAATAAATGTTTTTATTATTATTATTATCTATATGTGGGGAGCATCAACATATAACCGAAGGATTTTAACCATCAATTCCTGAACATATTTGAAGATATAAATGTAGAAGTGATATTGCTGTTTGTTCATTTTTTTTTTCAATTAAAAACAAAAAAATTCCATCACAGGTCACCACTGATTATCGTGTCACACGTCGCAACGGATCACGTGATACTCGCTATGGCTCGTCTGAACAATGCTTTGGGTATTTCAAGTGACGCACTAGGTACATCTAGCTTTTTTAATCGAAAAAAATCATCGGACAGCAAAATAACAACTACATCCAAATATGCTCTGGACCACTAGATAAAATACATCGGTGCTGATATAAACAGGATACTTTATGAGGAAGAAAGAAGTGAGGTTATTTGAAAAGTTTTACATCGTGTTTTTTCTCAAACGTTAAAAATAAACTTTTTCAATATAACCGCATAAAATAAATGCATCAACATGCACTGCGATACATATGCAAGTTTTTTTTTTTTTTTAAGTTTCTTTATTCTATGAAATTATTAGTTACATGCATTGAGGAATTTTTCGACCACCATGCTAGGCACATGCCCGTGTTACTCATAAAATATCTTTGGTTTTCTCCTGACTCGTGAAATGCTTTCTTATTTTGATATTTCAGGGCCCCACGCTCCGATTATGAAAGTATCCAGGGAAACCAAACATAATCCAGAAGAGAAGAGACCCGTCTGGTTTGTCTTCAGTGGGATGGGCTCGCAGTGGGCCGGTATGGGCACCCACCTCATGGCCCTGCCCATTTTTGCGGCTGCCATCGAAAGGTATATACTAATTATCTTCAACATTCTTCAGATTATGTTATCTATAGCCTATAAAGAATAGATTTGTTGAAAATTCTGATTCGTTGAAAAGTGTTAAAGAGATATACAGATATTATTTCATAACGATCAAACCAAGTTTTCAATACCCTGAAAGATTTCAAATATATAATTAACAAGCAAAAAATAAAACTAAAAGCCAAATCAGTTGCGTGCAAATCGCCATCGTGACAAATCGGCTTTTGTTATTTATTCCTGAAATCCTGGGAAGACCCAAAACGCATCGATCACTCATAATTACGGAGGCAATTGAAATCCATAACAAGCCCATTAATATTAATAGATACGGCGGGGCTAAGCTTAATAGTTCTTGATACATAGATCTTGACGACTACACTAAAACTAAGCGCCGAAAACCACATTAATATACTTAATTAAGTGGACTAAAATACCGCTAGGATAAAATTGCCACACTAAACAGGGTATCGCTTCAACATAGCAGGTATCGCAACACGACATAGTATCCCAAAAATACATCACGATTTGTATTATGTTCATTTTTTGGTTATTCATTTAATAATAAAAACCTTCTGTTGTCACTGTATTATGCAGTAAATCATATAAAATATGTATCATGTAAAAGCCCATCAGGGAGTTTAAATTAATTAACAAAATAATAATGTTTGCTCTGTAAGTATTTTTCATTAATTTGTAATAACAACAGACAATTTTAAACAATTCTTTTCCAGGGTTCACAGAATATTAAAGCCAAAGGGTTTGGATATTACCAAAATCATCACAGACCCTAGCCCTAAAGTATTTGACAACATCCTCCATTCCATGGTGGGCATAGTTTCCATACAGATTGGCCTATGTGACGTCCTTAAGGCTATAGGAATCAAACCAGATTTTATAATTGGTAAGCTATCACATCATCAATACCGTCATTACCATAACATCCCTCGGAGATTCCGCAACTAATGCAACTAAGACACCTGACTGTTATCTGTTGTCTTCCTTCATTACGTTTTGCCTGGATGAGGTATTGTAGTGTCCAGCCGACTGGATTTAGGTCACTGAATTTTTTTTATATTTACTGCGGGCTTATTGCCGAGAAGCCTCTTTGGTGGTCGATCATTCCTTCACTTATATGAATCTTGTTTTAAGGACCCTTTATATGGCATCCAAAAGAAGACGTAGGCCCTGAGGGAAATTATTTTTTGGAGCCTCTTGTGTAGAGCTAATGTAAAAAAACATGTAGAGCTAATGAAATAAAAATGCAGATTTGGGTTCGGTTTTTTTGTTTTTCTAAAACTCTGTTCTTCCAAACGGAAGTTCTGTTATAAAGGATCTCTTCTAATCATCGATTCACAAAAAATATATTTATGACATATTGCGAATTTATGTCTTCTTTGTCTCTGTCAATCCAAATTGATACTTATCCTGACATGAAATCCTGATATCATTTCAATGAGCTGATGGCAAACCACACGACAATATTTTTGGCACGAGGAAGGCTCGAAAATGCTTTGAATAAACTACGATATCAGTCGCACATTGACCGCCGAAGAGCGCACATTGAAATAACCAAACCTGCGCCAAAAAGCAAAGTTCGCTGAAGTAAGTAACAGTTTGCGGCACGGTGGGGGACTTAACCGCGTAGGATTGGAATTTTCATTATAAACGGTTAAAAAACCGTTACGTGGCTACGCAGCGCTCTAAAAATGAGTGAGTTGGGTAAATTATAACACATTTTTAAGTGCCTAACTAAAAAGTGTAACGAAATATTCTATTTTTGAAACGAGCCCGAACTTTTCTCCCGATTTGGGATTAGTAGTTAAGTTTTTTACGCAACCATCATATTGGGCACCATTGTAAAAAAGACTAGTAATTCGAAATCAGTTTTTATATTAATGCACTAAATTGTTATATTTAAATGCGAGTTGTCTGTTTACTGTAATCTTGATTTATTGACAAATTACAGAAAGGGAGAAGGTCACGCCCCCTCCACGCTCCTCGTACTTGGTTTGTTCCCCTTTCTCTGACGGGCTAGTTTGAGCCAGTGGCTAGTCTATCAATCTGAATGTCCTCTGTGATGGTCTTTGTGTGAGTTCAAATTGAATTTGTTTTTAACTAACCCCGATTTTCCTACAGGACACGGAGTGGGGGAGTTAGGTTGCGCCTACGCCGATGGTTGCCTTACCCAAGAACAGGTGATTCTCACTGCTTACTCCAGGGGCTTGGTCAGTCTCAATGCGTCATCAATAAAAGGAGCCATGGTGGATGTTAGTTTGGGATATCAGCAGGTAATATGCCGTTAATTAGTATTGTGTATGGAAAATAAGCCAGTTGGCATTAGAGAACTTTTGCTTATTCTTATCAAACTTAATTAGTACAACTTCATTTTATTTGAATTTTTTCAGTCTTCAGAAAGCGAAACAGCTGTCACGCGTAATTTAAGTATTTATAAAAAAAATAAAAATATATAGCAATATACCTAGATGGTTATTTAAATAAATTTGGTATCATTGACGAATGACAGTACGGATTCCAGAAAAAAAAAGCTGTGACGCACTACTTAATAATTTTTCTAATTTCATAAACACCCAGCTCAACTCTCAAAAACGCGTACTTGTACTCTTTATTGATTTCTCTAAAGCCTTTGATACACTATGCCATAAACAAATAATAAAATTTCTACAAATTATTGGAATCCGTGGTAAACTGCTAACTTTTTTTAATAACTACTTATCAAATAGAAAAATGAGGGTAAAAATATTGAATGAGATGAGTAAATCTAAATTTGTAAGGTCTGGTGTCCCACAGGGGTCAATTTTGGGTCCAAAATTATATATTATATATGTCATAGCTATGTCGAAACTATTTAGAAAAGCGCGCAGATTCATTTTCGCAGATGACACCGCACTTGTAGTATCTAATGAAAATCCTCAAATAGCGATTCAAGAATTGCAAACCGACTTCGATGAACTGCTAAAATGGGCACACGATGTAGGATTGGTTATAAATGTAAAGAAAACAAAATGCATGTATATCAGATCACCAAGTTTGAAAATGTGGAATATTCCCAAACTAACCGCACATAACTTTGAATGCATCCATAGAAAAATAATATCAAACTGCCAATGTGAGATAATTGATTTTGTCAACGAGTATACTTATCTGGGATTAAAAGTAGATAATACATTTAAATGGGATAAGCAAGTTACTAAAATATGTAACCAGCTAAGAGCTCTAGCAAACAGTTTCTATAAATTAAAATTTGTTTTGCCTCATAGCACACTCAAACTAGTTTATTTCTCATTAGTAGAATCTATTCTTAGATATGGAATTAGAAGCTGGGGAAATACAAGCATGACATATATTAAGTATGTACAAAATTTGCAAACCTCTATCATAAAAAAAATTGTATCACCTAATATGTATAGACAAAGACACAATGTGCAACTCTTATATTGTGCTGAGGGCCTGCTCCCTATAAAAGGTTTATTTTGGTTCCTTACCATTAAAGATAACTGGGGCGATAGTACTTATAAAAAACCACTGGTACATAGCCACAGCACACGTCTTACAGAAAAAAAAGGGCTGAAAATACCTAAAATAACAAATAAGTATGGAAGCCGAACGCTGGAGTACAGTGTACCAGTGATTTTTAATAAGCTCAAAAATAAATTTGTTTTTTCAGAAAATAAGAGTTTAAGCATGAAAACTGTAAAGGTGTGGCTTATAAATGAAAAATCTATATATCTTTAAAAAATAGAGCAAACAAATAAGAAAAGGAAAGACATTATTTGAAAGTTTTGATTCTAATATAAATGAATGTAATTATTTTTTTTTATTTTTTCACTAACAAGCTTTTGATTTACAGAAAAAAAAAAAAAACTTTTTTCACTTAGTTAACTAGAATTATAATTCTATTACATTGTGCTACAGTACGATGTTATTCACTTTCAATGTGTGTTATAGTATATGTCTTATTTTTGAATGTGTGTTATCTGTGTGCTATATTGTCTTGTACTTTTGAATGTACGTTATCGTATTGTCATTCAAAGTGTTAGTGTACTTGGGACGCTTTAGTGAATTCTATGATTGTATGTAAGAGTCTGTTATTTATTTTATATAACGGGAGACTTATATTGTATTATAATTGTATATTGAGATAGAACCTGCAGACAAGCAGCCATGGGGCAGCTTCGTGGGACTATCCATACATTGTCTAAAAAAAAAAAAAAATGTAAAATTTTCAGTCAATAAAGAATTATTATATAAAAAAAAATAAATATATATATATATATAATTTCACGCCCAGCTGGGCTTTTATATGTTTATTTTTGTGACACACAGAACATCTTAATGAGCATCACGAAAATAAAATGCAAGATGGAAAAACAGTAAATAATTATATATTGTTAAATAAATTGAAATAAGTTATTTCCCATATTCTGCATAAGGATAACGGGAATATACAAATGTGATTCCTCAATAATACGATAGTTGTCGAGATAATAATAACTACATATCCGAACTTGTTTATTCTGACTTTTTCTCTAAAATTAAAAATAATATTGTTCAACTTATTAGAGTAGAACTTCAACAAAAACAAAACAAAAAGAGAATTTTATTCTACATAGATATTGTGTTACCAGAAGTTAATTTAAAAAGTGCCGTAAGTTATCAGCAACCGATAGCACTGTATCGTTGTTTACATCATTGGGAGTTCAACATTAAAGTGATTTTAAAAAGTAAAGAAAATCGGCTTTTGTGAGCAGTTTTTCTTCTTCATTGAATATATTGAGTCACTCAAATGTGTTAATTCTTTTACATTTTTCACATTAGCACAATAAGAATTAGAATTAGCACATGTTTTATAAGGTTTAAAAGTAATCGTAAACAAATATCAACAAGTGCCTACTACACTAGAGAAATTTAGTAGTGGTATAGCATTCAAAATATGCTGCTGCCACTGCTCCAGCTGGCCAGTGCCAGGTACTACTGTAGTACCTAGTACTAAGAGCTAAGGTACTACAGTACCTAAGATATCTTAGAACCTACAGGACGAGTTGGCCGTTGTCGAGAGCTACCAAGCGTTAAGGTAAAGTTAGAGAACTCACTGGTCGCGTCGGACGGTACTTGAAAGTAGTACGCTGTTCCTGGAGGTACCTGATACTATATTTGTGGCTTGGGAATCTGTACAATAATTTTGAAAACGAAAATTATTATTGGGATGTTCGTTATATTCATATAGAGGGTGTGAATATCTGCGTAAATGCCTATGTTCGAATCCCACTGACGCAGAGCAAATATATTTGTCACCCAAATGCGTTCGGTAATAATAATAATAATAATAATATTTTATTCCAGGATGTGGGGAGGTTAGTGCAATCCCACACGTCCCATATAAATATACATATAGATTTACATTGTATAATACATATAACAAATTTACTAATAAGGACAACTATGCAGGGTATGGTCTTGAGTGCGCTTGGGCCCAGCGCTCACTCAGGAGTGGCGCTTGGTGCTGGTAGGCTGCGGTCACCAACTTGTTGGCGGAGGCCATTAGCCGCATCCTGGCTCCAGTGACCCGGTGTCTCATCAGGCCGGCAAATCCATGCAGTCCTAGTTCCGTGAACATCGTCGATGCGCTGCTGTATCGTCGGTATCCAAATATTATTCTACAGGCGTCATTGTATTGAATTCGGAGTCGTTCCATCGAGCAAGTTCGGTAGTGACACCATGTCTCACACGTATACAGGCCAGTACAAAATGCGTTGAATAGTATTTTTTTAATGGTATTGCTGCATTTGCAAAATCTGCGGGCAATCATATTGGACACTATGCTTAGGCTTCTCCTCTGTCGTTCGATATCGCCATCGTCCGATAGGTCTTCTTTAATAATGTGCCCCAAGTATTTCACGTTCGAACATGTTTTTATTTTTGCCTCGTTAAGGTATACGGGGAGCATCTTACTTGTATCTTGTCTTTTTTCGTGGTGGAACGCAATCAATTCCGTCTTCTTCGGGTTGTACATCATAATATTATGCTGTTTTCCATATTCTTCACAAATGTTTAGGAGTAATCTTAATCCCTTGATCGACGGAGCTAGGAGTATCATGTCGTCCGCGTAGCTTATATGATTCATACATATACTGTTAACACGACAGCCCGCTCTGATATCCAGGCGACTTGATAACTCGTCCATGTATACATTAAATAGAATGGGGGACATGCACCCTCCTTGCCTTACTCCTGACCGCAAATATATCGGCTGGGAGTATGTACTTGCCCACCGTACAACATTTTCCTGCTGGGAGTGCCATCGGGATAGTATGTTTATAAATAAGGTAGGTATATTCCTAGCTTTCAATTTATCCCATAATGTCTTATGACAGACCCTGTCGAAGGCTTTACTTAGGTCTAAGAAGCACCCATATACGGTAGTTTTTCGTTTCTTGTAGAATTCTATTATTTGCTTTGCAGTATAATAGGTTTCCAGTACAACTTTGACCTACATTTACCTTCTAGCACTGTTTGGAATATACCTAACGTTGTATGAAACATACCTTAAGTTTTTTGATTTCCTCGCTCGTTCCGGAAACCGAGCCGGACCGCATTATAAATGGTGTTTTTTTTACTGCGGAGTTGTTAACGGGGTGTTTCTTAACTTTAATAATATTATAATCCAAGTGAGTCTTGTTTTGGGTATTTATTCTTTGGGGGTTCACTGAACATCCGCACATTAGAAAAAACCGCTTCTGTCACTGTGGCTGATTTATTTCGCACTTTTGAATCGATGATAAATAACGCTAATGAAAACTAAAAGCCGATTCATCTCTGGACAACTTAAATGTATTTATATTGCGTAAAAGAAGCGGATGTAGACGAGGATGCAGATGCGGATGCTGATGCAGATGCGTAATTGTTTTTGTGTTCAACGTTTGATAAAGTTTGATGAGATCGGCGATTTATCTAGGTAAATTTGATATATCAGCATATCAGGAACATTCTCATTGAAATCTATTGAAAACTACTGTTGTTTCGGCGGCTTATATTAATTTAATATAATATCAGAATACACGGTATTAGATAATACGTTTCTACGGCTTCAAACATATTCACGACTACTAGGCTAGCTTAAGCGGGTTTCGTGTCTTCAGTTCGTTTGAATAGAGAGAAACAGCCGCCTCCTATAGATTGATAGAACAAGGGATATCTTGGAAATAAAACAATCTACGTATGGTGCTACAAAAATGCCTTCAAGAAAACTTATATTACAGCACTTGAATCTACGTGTAGGAAAAGCTTAAATCTCTTTGTGGACGTTTAAAAGAATGAAAAATGACGTAAAATTTATTGGAAGAAAGCAGAAACAGAAACAAACAGAATAACATTGGAACGATACCATAGGGCGGTACTCCTGTAGGCTTCCAGGGTGGCAGCAGTAGAACCCGGCTGGCGATAACGGCAAACGCTGACTCTAAATATACTAGTACTTAATTTTTTGGTGGCAAACACTTTCAAAACTGTTTTGCAAATCAAATCTCGAATTCCAAGCGGAGAAGCGAAACAACGACCGGTTCTATCGAAAGCTGGAAACCAAGAGAGCTCTGCCCTTCTTTGGACCTGGGGACTGGCGGCTTAGCCCCTCCTCCCCCCGTTCGTGGTTAACACCCCCTTTGAACGTAACTATGTGGTTACCATATGAAAATATATAAATATACAAAGTAATTGATTTTAAAAAAATATTGCGGGGTTGAATGTTTTAATTTTAAGAAAGTTCATTTCATAACAACGGGACATCCAAAGACGTGAAATGACAAATTAAAAATGACAATTTATTACGTATTTTAAAACAGGTGAAAACGTTCTGTCCTGCCGACATAGAGGTGACTTTCCATAACAGCTCAGAATCCTGCACCATCTCCGGTCCAGAGGAAACCATGAAGATTTTTTTGCCACATTTGAAGAGAAGTGGGGTATTCACCAAGGATGTTCCGCGCTCCAATATTGCGTATCACCCCAGATATAAAACGGAGGCTGGTGAGTCATTTGCCCTTTGATATTATAAAGCGAAAGCCTTTCATATGGTCTAATTACATTATGTTACAGATTACTTAGTCACCTACTGAGACCTTCACGCTTTAATGGACCTCTAAATTCATATTTTACCTGTTCATACAGGTAAAAATCTTCTCAAATTCCTTCAACGAGTTATCCCAGAACCGAAACTGAGGTCCAACCGATGGGTGTCTACCTCCGTCCCACAGAACTTCTGGGGAGGAGAGCAAGCCAAGCACTCTTCGGCAGAATACCACACCAACAATGCATTGGTGAGAAATAGTGAATTTTTGGTCATGAGTTTTTGTTATTGATTAGAATTTGTAAAAGTTTTTTAATTCTAAAAACAATTCAATTTTAAATAGTAAGTCTTATCCAATCGGGATTTCGATTGGTTGGTAGAATTACCGACTCCAGTTTCTGGGTAGGAAAGTTCAATCCAGATAGAATATAGACTTTCCAGTATTCGTCACGGTTCTGCAGGCTCTTTTTTAAATAGAACATCTTTGGTGGCTGTGTATTTTGTACTAATAAATCTATTAAATGTCAAATTATTTTGCATTGATTTTAGAGTCCTGTGCTCTTCGAGGAGACATCTCACTTGATCCATAGCAATGCCATCACGATAGAGATTGGACCTGATGGCTTCCTTCAGACTATTCTTAAAAAATCTCTCAAGGAGAATTGCAGCCACGTTGCACTGACTCAGAAAGGGAACAATACTATGGAGTTCTTGCTCACGGCTATAGGCCGGTGGGTATTTTTTTAATTAATAAAAAGCATCATTTCGCAATTTAGAAATTACTTTTAGACCATGATATGTTCTTGAGCATGTCAGTAGATAACATCCTACTCCCAAATGGATGATGCTTCCCGTGCTTTAGTTGTTTCCACGGAAAAGATCCAGTTGGATGCTATTTGAACGGACCTTTATTGTAAAATAATTCATAATATGTTATAAAATTGAAGAAGAACTGATGAAATTAGGAAAAAGTATTTGGCTAAGTAAGTTTAACAAATGTATAATTATCTGAGTAGAACATTAAAAGCGAGGTAATGAAAATTCTTTCCTACGAACATCAGGAATTAGCTGATTGAATAATTGTTTGACTTGAGGTATATTGGATTTCTTTAGTTCAGTTACGAGAATTCAGAATCCACCATTTGATTCAGGTTCTTTATCACAAGTACTCAGCTGAGAGAAACCATAAAGTCTTGTCTAACAAATGTTGCAAAAAATCGGTGGTTTTTACGACTATCTTCAACAGCTCAGCTGTGGACTGATTTTCAAATATTAAGTTCCTCTCTTATAAAACATGGATCAACAAGAGAAAGATTTTTATCCTCAAAAGATCATCTCAAAGATAACACAGGCCGTAAGGAACACCTGGAGTAAACCTTATAAAAACGAAAGGGAAATCTTAGGGAAAACCTGAATGAAATCTTGGAGATACCTCATGGGCTTCCATGTAGAGTGATTATAACCAACGCCGTTGCATACCAAATTTTATTTTTTTTAGACTGTACCTGCTAGGACTGAACCCCAAACTGGCCAGCCTTTACCCCAAAGTGGATTTCCCCGTGTCTGCGGGAACCCCAATGCTGTCTCACCTGGTGGAGTGGGATCACACAGTAGACTGGTAATTTATATACTATTTTGTAGTGTTAAAAATATATGTATATATTTGTACATGTAATACTCGTATACCCGATTTCCGGAAACTCGTAGAAAAAGCAGGAAACGACGGCATTCGTGGGTAAGGCTCCCGACTAGCAAGCGGGAGGTCGCGGGTTCGTAAATAAATTTTGTTTTATTATTTTTTTATATTTCACAAATTACTAATTAGCTTTAGAAAAAAAAATCCTTAATAATCTTTCAGTCCCATCTAAGATATGTTCCCACTCGCCGCAAATTCTATCTCCTCCAACCACTCTTCACTAACTCCTAGTCACGCCTTTGACGGCTGCCGAGGTCGAGACCTACAAGCCAGAGGTAGTGGGTTCAAATCACGGCGTGCGAAAATAAAATTGATTTGATTAATTCGTGTTATTTCACAATTAAAATAATATATGGTATATTTGCGGCAGGTTTCATACAGGAAGATACTCTTAGTATCGCCCTGTTGTAAGACCACCATTCTGAATTGAAACGTTGCTTGAAATGACTTTGGTCGTGTTTGTGACCAGATCTGAATATCCAGTTACTTTCCTCTTTCCCATCTCCTTCCTCTACCCGCTACATTCAGCCTCACAGCATACCCCAATTAGGGATGCCATAGTATTACTGGCTCCAGACGGTTGTGAACAGTTGGGACCCTTGTACGGTTTCACAATTAAAAAAATAATAATTTAAAAGCTGGTCAATCTATATCACAGAGAAATACAGGAAAATTTATTTTTTTCGTTCTGAGCGTTTCTATTTATTTTGAAGAAGATAATACTAATAATAAATATTTTTTATTATCTTGATTCCCAGTTGCGACCGTTACCTTTCCCTACCGTCTAGCATTAGCGCTGCGTTCACCAATGGCGGTAAAAAGAAGAATTCACCTTATCCGTAAACATAGGACAACATTCATTTTACTCCAATACAAACCATCGATACTTGCAAAAACATACAATAGTGGCAATAATATATATATTATAGGCCACAGAAATGAAATTTGTATTAATTGAAACATAACAACTTTAGCAGTAAGGAAAATTGTATGGCTTAAAAATAAATATTTAGGTACATATATCAACAAACGCTGATCTTCAAGCCGAGATTCTCAGTTATTTATAATAATGGTACACGGTTGGATTCTAATAATATTTTAATGTAACAACGAGTATTATAAAGAGTATAGTCCCTAAACTGCGAGCTGAGAACAGAGAACCTGACTACCTACTACACTGGGTTATATAGGTGCTTCTATCTCTCTCATCCTATGTCTCTGTCACATACTGCGGAAGTCAAAGCAGATGCTTAAACCTATATCACAAATATTAATGTTTTATTTAATATAATTACCCACAGAATTAATAAATCGTAATTTAAAATCGATTAAAACCTTAAGAGACATAAACGCGGCGGGTTTGGTTAGGTCTTACAGCTACCTTACGGGTCGGTCGGCCGCAAGCATTATAATGCGGAAAGTTTTGTGCGGAGTTGATTTGTGTAGACTAACTAGTACACGGATAAACGACTACTGTGGTGAAAAAAATATTTAAAAATAATTCATGGTTTTTGGAAATATTTGAATTGGGATTCCTTTATTTCATACCACCCGAATGGGATTGATATTCCTGTCAACCGACAAAACCGAGGCACGTATGGCGTCACGCGTACCTCGTCAGGCTTTGAAAAATGCAAACTTTGTAAACTGTTTTAACTACGAAATCAACATTTGTTGATTTCGTTGATAAAGCCTAAATGGAAGCCTTTTGAAAAATACTCTCGTTCCAACTATACGCTTTGAAATATGATGAAATATTGGTACTCTAATAAAACTGTAATAAAAAAATATTTTTGCTTATTAATACGTTCCCCATTCATTACAGGTTTGTGTCATCCTTCCGTAACCAGAGGGTTTTATCGACGGGCGAGAGGTTGATAAAGAAAGACATATCTGATGAAGATATGGAATTCATGAGCGGACACGTCGTGGATGGTAAAGGAACAAGAATACTAACGATAATTAACTATCTCTATTTCGGAATATAGGGGATGTTTATGTATTTATTTTCTATTTAATGGAGTTATATTATTAGAGTTTATTGGAGTGAGGTTGGTCTAGGTCTTGGTAGCAAATACGTCTGCTCACATACTGTGTGACGGGCTGGATCGAGAGAAACTAGTTGTGGGAGACCTTTTAACCTCTCCAATCACACTCTCTCGACCGTACGTACGTCATTCCTGGACACACTGACTAACAGATATCTTCTCACCATCATTCCTTTCTTCAGCACACAGCCTCCTGTGTATTATATTGAGAAATCATGAATAAAACCATTATTTGCTTATGCAGGGCGCAACTTGTACCCAGCCACAGGGTATCTGCAGATGGTGTGGGAGACGCTGGCAATGATGAAAGGGAAGGAGTACCAGGAAGTGGCAGTGGTGTTTGAGGATGTGCGCTTTCAAAGAGCTACTAACATCCCAAAGGAGGGCGCGCTGGAGTTCACCATCATGATACAGAAGGGCAGTGGAAATTTCGAGGTTAATTTTCTTACATCCAAGTCATGCATAAGTTTGTCGATTTAAGCTAATTTGTTTGTTTTTGGGAACAGCTTGTATGATCTCATTAAAATAGTTGTGTCTCCCTTAATGTCATGGTTACAAATGTTCTAAACGGTGTTATAAAGAGAAAACACATAGCTTTACATTTAAATCTCAAAGTTCATCACAGAAGAATTAAAATGTACACCTCCATGAATCCAAAAGTGCGGACCGCAAATTTAGAAAATTTTATGAAACTTCATGAAATCTTTAATTTTTTTATGTATGAAACAACATGAAAGCAAGATTATGGCAATTATGACAAATGTTTATAATACTTTGGGGAGGGTAATGAGATGAATGAAAGATGTTGTGTAAAATCACAGGGTTTATTGAGTCATTGAAGTTGATATTGCGATTCAGAACAGATTCTCAACGGTGAAGTGGACGTGATCGGTGGAACATTCTTCAGGCACCACGTCGGTGGATGTTGTCGACGGCGAATCCTCCATGCCGATGGACAACACCATATGAAGCGGAGATGAACGGTTGTGGAGTGGTCGGTGGCTCTCACCGCGTTTGTTTAGACCAGACTTGTGGGTGATGTTCATCACTAGTGGAAGACCGTGGGTCTTCCAAGTACTCCTGTGGAAGTAAGAAAGTCAGAGGTACGATGGATCTGGTCGGCTGGTGATGCGAGCAAGACGGGAGCTACCGATGGCCCCGTGTAGAGTTAGTGCAGCACGGAAAGGAAGGCGGTGGTTCGGCTAGCGACTCAGTAGCGACGCGGGCGCGCTTGTCCCCGTTAACTATGTAGTATGTTCTCGAGCGGTTGAAATAGATAGATGCATTTACGAAATAATTCTCGAACGTAAAATATACGATCTCTGCTGGGTAAACAGAAAATCTAGAATGTTTTAGAACGTACTAAAATGATCTTCGTAGAATGCCGCTACAATACGTTTGTCTTATAAAAGATGTATTTTTTCATTATCAGTAATTTTTGTTCTGTGTTTAGACGAAAAAACGCTCGGTTAGCCAGTTTTATATTTTTTTTATGTTTGCATTCAAAATTTTTAAATTTCATAAATATATTTTTATTTGTAACGTTAAAATTTGAAAACAATCTGAGGCCTGTGGGTTTGAAAAACCGAATTACATAAAAAAGTAAAAAAAATATATTCTCTTGCTATGTTTACGATTGACTCCCAAAGTTCTGGAGATTCTTGATAAAGATCCACGCTTTAACCTATCGGTTGTTTCGGGGTTAAGAAGTCATCAAACCAATCAAGAAGAGTGGTGAAGTTGTAATAAATCTTCTAGGAGATTGAATGGGATAGAGAAACTGAGGATATAGCGAATGCATTTAGAATAATAATAATGTCCAAATTTGGTACATGAATAACCTTTTCGGTGATGTTGTTAATCCAATGAAGTTCTCCTATAAATCTCAAACTTTTTTATCAAATGGTCTTTTTTGCATTGATTTCTCTTTTTAACTCAAATAAAGGACTTACGTAACTGTCCGAAAAAATGATTTCTTTATACAGGGTTTTCCAATAAGAGGTGTTATTTTGAATAGCCCGCTATTTCGGTAGATGTTACTTTTGAAGCTGTCATTTTTTAACATTTGACAAGTAAAAACTACGCCATTAATAAAAATGGAACGATACACGTTTCAACAACGCATTGAAATTATTAAAATTCACTTGAGTGAATCAAATGCAAATCATCTTGAGTGATGAGGCCCATTTCCACCTCGGTGGCTTCGTCAACAAGCAAAATTGTCGCATCTGGGGCTCGGAAAACCCAAGAGTTTTTGTTAAAAATCCTTTTTATCCTCAACGTGTGACTGTTTGATGCGGTTTATGGTCCGGCGGAGTCATTGGACCTTACTTTTTCGAAAATGAGGCTGGAGCAACAGTTACGGTGAATAGATTGCGCTATCGAGAGATGATTAATGATTTTTTATGGCCGGAATTGGACGGTATTGATCTGGACAACGTTTACTTTCAACAAACCGTGCCACACAAGCAACGAAACCATTGATTTTTACGAATGAATATCAAAATAACACCTCTTATTGGAAAACCCTGTAGAAGTGGAGCCTGATACAAATGATTTCTTTGACCAAATTAAGTTTTAGCGTGAACTGCCTAACGTTCAGATTTGAGTCACAATGTATTCATTCGTGTTGAATCGAATGAAACCTTCCCCAAGTCGAAAGCATCAATATTTTGTAAGATAAGATTTTATGAATGAGTGAATGGGTGAAAGGGTCTATAGGTATTGTAAACATCAAGATAGACAACCACTAATAAAAAGAACAAAGCCAATGAGAATATGATTAGATTTTTTTTCTTTCCGTTACCTTGGAAAACCCTGTACTTGACACAAACTTGTTATAAATTAGCAAGATTCAATCAATAATAATTACTATTGACATTTATATTGTGCTGATTTTTTATTTCAAAAAATATTTCTAATGATATGCTACCTAAAACAGATTCGTACCAACGCAATTAAAAAAAATTACGTCAGTTAGACGTTTACGTCAGTTACGTCAGTTACGTCAGTTACGTCAATTACTTCAGTTACGTCAATTACGTCAGTTACTTCAATTATGTCAGTTACGTCAATTACGTCAGTTAACAGAGTATTATGAAATACAATAATATTTTCGAATTTGTTTAAACCTGAATAGATCACTGAAGGAGGAACAGCAATAGTGACTGGTAAAATCCACCAGAAAGAAGGTGTCTATCGAGACTTTTGTCAAATTCGAGAGCCGATAGAGGGAAGATTGGAAGCCGATGAAGATTCCATCAATAATCTTAGTAAAAAGGATATCTACAAGGAACTGCGACTAAGAGGATACAATTACACGTAAGTCATTATTTTATGGGTGTCAAAAGTTGCAACTAAATCAAATAAGAACGCGTATAAAGTGATTTGCAAGTTTTTTTACAATTAGTCAACACCATGATCTCCAAATACGACTGGCTTTGAAGGAAATTAATTTCCTACCTCCTGTGTAGGGTTAAAATAAAAAAAATATATATTAATGAGAATGTGGATAGCGAACACGATCGTAACGGTCGTATGGTCGGCAATCAGGATCAGAATGTATCGTTTCCAACTAGCTCGGACTGTCGGGGTGATGGAGATCTAAGGCCACTGTCTGCTATTGGTAGACGAGTACTTAGGGCACTGCTGTATTTCCTTCCCACAATTTAATGTGCACTCAATGCTGGTAGCTGGAACTAACTTCTTCCGTTACTACCAAATAAACATAGCGTTTAATCTAGAAGGTAGATTTTCCACATACATCGTATTTACAAGACTCATGTTATGTAAAGGAAATCGGTGTGTGTACTCCATAAGTTGCATGTTTCTATGCTTTTTTAGGTAAATACAAAAAAACTAAGCTTTCCCAAAACCCCGGTTGTTGTGCTGGCTACAAATATTAAAGACGTTGTTTTTCACATGTATTTTCTTCGGAAGAAGTTTCTTCTCTTAAATGGGTTAAGTTTTTCGTCACTGAGATGATTTGTTGGCACCAGTATGTCCTTCTTGCATTTAACCATCGCGCGAATAACAGTAGTATTTGCAAAAGGTAAACGCAGATAAAAGTTGTAAAGACATTATGAATCCATATTATAATCATGAGAAATTTATACTTGTTCTAAAGTATGTGTAATAAAAAGATATTGTGAATGTATTTATTTAAAATCACTCAACTTAATTTAACACTTGCACAATAATATCTCTAATATCACAAAAATGTCTCTATTGAAACTTTCAGAAAGAAGAATAAGCACAGATTTAATACTGTTACAAAGAATACTACACTTTAAAATTGACTGTCCTAAATTACTTCAATATATCAATATCCATGTTCCCAAAAAATCATGCCGACATTTCTTACCTTTTTACTTCAATAACACCAGGACAGTAGCTTACCAAAATTCTCCGATTCCGAGACTTCACAATCTCAGAAACAAATATTCTGATCTGGGTGATATATTTAATTTGAAAACTAATCAGCATAAATGTTGTATATTCTAACACTTTTATTCTTCTAGACACAAATAGACCTATGTACCCATATAACTTCTCCGCTTCTACTATTTTGTTTTGTTTAATCTTTTAAATTCAATTATATGCGTGAGGATTCATTTTTGCCATTATGTTTACATTTTTCTTTATTGTATTAATTTTTAAGTGTTTACTCTGATACAAAATGCTTGTATTTTTTTAAAGAAAAGCCCACTAAATAAATAAATAAATAAAATACCTAATGTACCACTGTAAGCTCACATTCCTTTCCACGAGGTATAAGAATGATTTACAAAATTTACATTAAACTTCCACTCCGCACTAATATTTATTATATATAGATAAACATAATAACAACAGTTAGCGTAACAAATCAGTGCTCAGTAAACGTTTACCATGTGAATTGTTTATTTTACAATTCCTTAACACTCTGCACCAACATCCCAAAGAGAAAGCCGGTACTTATAACGATTTAAGTTTCTCTATGCTCCTTCCCCTAATGCGCATTTATTTGGTTCAAGGGGTCTGTTCCGTGGCGTTGAA
Source organism: Hesperophylax magnus (assembly GCA_026573805.1). Taxonomy (NCBI): domain Eukaryota; kingdom Metazoa; phylum Arthropoda; class Insecta; order Trichoptera; family Limnephilidae; genus Hesperophylax; species Hesperophylax magnus. The sequence continues at coordinate 44,599 of JAIUSX010000492.1, forward strand.
AGCTGCTCCATAGATGGCTGCAATGGATTGGTAAACTGGACCAACAATTGGGTAACTTTTCTGGACACTCTAATGCAGACGAAGATCCTCACCCTCGACAGTAGGGGATTGTTTGTTCCCACCAGAATAGAGAAAATCTCAATTGATTCATCGGAACACTACGCAATCATGGCAGCTATTCCCGGTGCCGAAATTAAGACTGTACCCGTGATCATTAATGAAAAAGTTAATATCATAAGGTAGGGTTCATTTTGGTTAGCTTAAAAAACTTTTGTATTCAAATATTCTCAGTAGTTTTGATGCCCTTGAAACGTTTTATTGGAAGCTTCTTGAATTTAAAATCTTTTTTCAAGTGTGAAATTGTCGTCTTTTTTTTACTTTAATATACCTACGTATTTACTTATATTGTATCAAAATACTTACTGTAGATCTGGCGGTGTAGAGATCAAGGGGCTAGAGGCCGCTCCCATCACCAGAAGAAATCCTCTCGATGTACCTGTTGTAGAAAAGCACACATTTGTACCACTTTTCCCGAAGAATCAATTAAAGGTACAAATTTCTATTAATTTTTAAAACCTATTCGTTTTTTTTTAATTTTGATATACCTGCTTTACACTCTCGGTGACACCACCCAAAGGGATACCAGCCCGAGAGTTTATAAAAATTAGTTGCCTCCAGAAGGGCCGCACATCGCACTTGAGCCGCTTCCAACTAGCAACTAGCAAGGTCCGATTACACCATTGTGGTCTCCCTTGATTTCGTTTTTCGTTAATTATTTATTTGTTAGTTGGTAGCTTTGCGTCGGGCGCTCAAGTGCGGGAGGCTATTGATGAACCTCAGTTCTGTGTTGTTTTTTTATGCTAAAATCAAAGGACTCGAGAAGATCACCATGGAGCGCGAACGCTGTTCTTGTTTCTTTACATGGATGCCGCACAAGTCTCAGCAGCTTTCTATGGCCAGTCTGACTGTGGTATCCTCAGTTGAGGTAGGTTGTAAGTGAGAATGGTAGGAGACGGTCAAAAGGAAAGTTAGGGAGTATTTGGTAACCAGGCAAATACAGAGACTACACAACGAACTACTCTACAATCAACAAATCTGCCATATGAGAATGCAAAAATGGCATAACCGAGATAATGATATTGGTTAACGTGAGAGATAAAACATATTTTTAAATAAGTAATATTGTTTTATATTGTCATATTAAATTGTGTTAGGTGTTTTGCTAAACCTATGAAAAAATCAACAGACGGGCGAAGCCATCAGAATCTGCACCCAACTGGTTCTTGAAAATCTCCCCAGCATTAAAGTAAGGGTACTGGAGCTTGTGGATGCCGCGACTATTGCGGGAAGCACTCCCCTGGCCGCATCCATCCTGGCGTCTCTTGAAGACACTCCGCTAATCCAGGCGGATATGCTTGTTCTGACAGAGGACAAAGATCTGAACTTGGGACCAGGAATAACGGTTGATACCACTAAGGTGTCAGGAGAAACCAACGTAGCAATTTTTGTCGGAACAAAACTATTTAAGAGAGGAGAGGTAAGTATAATGTATAATTCTTTCTCAAAAATATCCGATTCTCGTCTGTTCAGTCTGTTCTCCGCCAGGGACCAGCACCCAATGCGTAGCTTTACAGATAAGAATAAAGAGAGTTTTGATAAGTTCTTCTCAGAATAGAGTTTAAAAAACCCCTCAGACCGTTCTTTATCAAAAATATTTTTTTTATATTTATGTCGCAGGTTCTCCAGCAAGCCCTCGGAACACTGAAAGAAAATGGTTTTCTTATTTCACGTGAAGACCTCGAGTTTAATCCTGACGCTGTTCCAAACAATCTGGATATCATCAGCTCAATAAACGTAGGCCAAGAAAGATTGGTACTGTTCAAAAGAAAAGCAAAAGCCAGACATGCCAATTTTGTCGAAATCAAGGGTAACGATGAGAAATTTACATGGCTTGATAAGTTAAAGTCGTCAATCAGGGAAATGGATAATTTGGTGCTTATTGCTCAAAAGGAACCACTCAATGGAATACTGGGTCTTGTCAACTGCCTAAGAAGAGAACCTGGAGGAGAAAAAGTCTTATGTATTGATGTTGTGGACCCTAATGCTCCAGACTTCAATCCGGATCTAGAATTGTACAAAAGACAGCTCCAAAAATATTTGGGTGTTAACGTTTTTAAAAATGTAAGTACCAAGAATATTATTTAATAACATAGTAGAATAAATAAGATGTAGTAGATAATGATAATGAAGTGATGATTTCCTAAAATAAAAATTCTTGATTTTAAGTCAAGAAACTTACATTTGATAAGTCCAGCGATCAGAATTCACCTCGTTCCAGGCACTTTATGTTTTAACCGTGTAAGAATGTGTGTAGGGATTTTAAGGGTTCTCTTGTCAGATTATTACGGATTAGTAACGTGAATTAACTTCCATAGGGATAGATGCTATTACTATAGACTTTAGCGTTAAAAACTCATATTGAGAGTTATGTTAATATACCAAATTTTGAAAGTTTTCTATTAGATATTCAACAGCTGTTTTCAATAGACAAGCCTGTGCTATGTATGAACGAACCACTTCCTTATAGCTCAGCCAAATCAAAGGCAAACGCAATACTCACTCCATAGTTCGTCAGTTGATACATAGGCTGCGTTATTTCTCACTCTGCATATTTCAGTTTGTTTATACATTTTTATTACAAGTTAAGTAGGAAAAGTTAAGTTCGCGGATAGTGTTTTGCGAGGGCTTCCGCCCCATAATATTTTTTTCCGGTTCTCTACCGACAAGCTATAAAAAAAAAACAATTTAAAAAGTCTCACAAGTGAAACACGCACGTCAAACGTCAAACGCTATCTTGTACACTATTATATTTAAAAAAAAAACACTATTTTGTGCAGTGTAAAAGAACTAAACAATCCTATCCGCTCTTACCGTTTAACGGTGTATAAATAACATTATTTAAGTGCAATATTGTGTTATAAAAATATATATTTACAAATGCCACAATAATTAATTTGAAATAGCGTAATAATTACAAGTTCGCTAAAACCAACACCGAAGAATATAAGAGCAAAATTCTCCACTCCGTATAAGAGACACATAGCAACGTGGGTTAATGCACCATTCCCGATACTGTACTTGTCAGCGCTCGGGGTTCGATCCTTACACCGGCGAATTTTTTTTTTTAAATAAACTCACACCATCAGCTTGCCCGCCAACAGGGGTCGGTATCAGTTATCAAAGGTGCTGCGGAGTTTGCCAACCAACAGGCGCTAAAAATTAAACATCCCGGGTCAATAAATTATTTTATATAAATAGGTATGTCTTGTAAACACTGTAAGAGTGAAATACTCTCCGGTGATGGCATAAAATGCTCTACATGTCTGCTTAACTACCATTTCTTCTGTGTGAACATGAAAGAAACGAACTTTAGGAAGATGGGTGTTAAGCGTGATACCTGGACCTGTATTGACTGCAAAGATGATCTGAAAGTCAACCAATCTTCGAGCGGGAACAGAGTGTCTACTGCTTCTCCTGCTTGCGGTATGAAGTCGCCTCAGAACCCGGATGTCGAGCAGATAATGCTTAGTTCGACGGTGTATTGCATCGAAGTTCGAATCTTTTCACGACAAACTCAACATTCTACCGGAGTTAAAAAAGTCCGTCAACTTCATCTCCGCTGAATACGAGGACCTAAAAAAAATGTTTTCGGAATCACTAGCCACCATCAAAAGCTTACAAGCCGAAAATACGAGGCTTCACACAGAAATGCGTAATCTTGACACGCGCGTATCCCAAATGGAACAGTTGGCCAGAGAAACCAATGTAGAGATTCAGTGTGTTCCTGAAAATAGATCTGAGAACTTAGTATCCATCATCAAACAACTTGTAAGCGTAATTTCCCGTCCCATTGCTGAATCTGAAATACTTCACTCACATCGGGTCCCCAAGGTCCATCCTGAATCCAGCCGACCCAAGTCAATAATAGTGAAGCTTCCAAGCGTGAGGGTAAAGAATGAAGTGCTGGCTGCAGTTGCCAACTTCAATAAAAAAAACAAGACGAACAAACTAAATTCTACACACATAGGCATCGATGGCAAGAAATCACCTATTTACGTCAGTGAACATCTCTCTCCCGCAAATAAGGCCCTGTATGCAGCTACTAGGATGAAAGCCAAAGAAACTCATCATAAATTCGTATGGATCCGAAATGGACGGATCTTTGTACGAAAAAATGAAAACTCTGCTCACGTACTGTTGATCCGCGATCATGACTCCTTGGTTTCTCTCACCTAAATTTCCCAATTTAATTTATCTGTAGAATGTATAATCTGTCAAAATCTTAACAAAACAAAATGGAACTGAAATTTTTTTATCAAAACGTTAGAGGAGTCAAAACTAAAACAAATGACATAAAAAATGAAATTTCAATCAACAATTATGATATAATCTGCTTCACTGAAACATGGTTAAATTCATCAATATTTAGTAATGAATTGTTTGACGAGCGTTACCTAGTTTTTCGAAGAGATCGCGAATCCACTAGTTCAGCATCCAGAGAAGGCGGTGAAGTTTTAGCAGCAGTCGATAAAAAATTAATAACAACACGCAAATCATCTTGGGAAAGTGATGGTGAAGATTTATGGTTATCGATAAAACCGCACGAATATTCTAACTCACTTATCTACATTTGTGTATTATATATTCCTCCCAATTTATCTGTTGATGATTACTGTAATAGAATCAAGAATATTCAGGATATTTATCTACAACATAGTAATCCGTAGCGCGTTGATTAACCCACTTCTTTTAATATATAATGAATCATTATCTTCAGGAACATTCCCAGACTTGTGGAAAAATGCACATATTGTTCCAATACATAAATCTGGTGATAAATCTTTTGTGAAAAATTACCGACCAATCAGCATTTTATCTTGTTTTGCGAAAGTCTTTGAATCTATAATATATATTTCTGTATTTTCACACTTTAAACCAAAATTATGCATCAATCAAGATGGGTTTGTTCCCAACAGATCTACAAATTCAAATCTTCTTGACTTTTGTGATTATGTTTGTAATGCTTTCAATGAAAGAACTCAAGTAGATGCCATTTACACAGATTTTCAAAAGGCATTTGATAAAGTTAACCATTCTATTCTACTACAGAAGCTTGATCGAATAGGTATTCACGGTGATCTTTTTAGATGGCTTAAGTCTTACTTAGAAAATAGAACACAATTAGTACTTAATAATGGGTACGAATCACCTCCCATAATTGTAACATCAGGCGTACCCCAGGGGTCCAATCTAGGCCCACTGCTTTTCTTAATCTTTATTAACGACCTTGGCCCCATGTTACGCTGTGATTTTGTTCTATTTGCCGATGATCTCAAGATTTACCGCAAAATTTCCACTGATCGTGATCATGTTAAGCTTCAAGAAGACCTTTACACACTAAATAACTGGTGCATTCAAAACGATATGTTTTTAAATATTGAAAAATGTCACATTATTACTTTTACTCGTAACAGAAAACGAAAGGATTTGCATATTCCATTAATAATGTACGATTAAATGCAGTCACCACTATAAGAGATCTAGGAATCACTCTTGATTCAAAGTTTATGTTTGATGTACACATAAATGATATTATAAGTAAATCAATGAAAATGATTGGATTCATTCATAGAATATCGAAACCATTTAAATACCCCCAATCCATTATAACATTATACAACTCGTTGGTCAGAAGCAAATTGGAATATGGGAGTGTTATCTGGAACCCACATTATATAAAATATTCTAAAAGTATTGAATCTGTGCAACAAAAATTCATAAGACTGTTATCATATAAACTTGGATTAAATGCCTCACTCAAATCTTATGAAGAACGTCTACTAAACTTCAAATTTACGACATTAGAAAAAAGAAGACAATTTGCGGACTTAATATGTTTATATAAAATTATTCATGATAAACTTCTTACCACTAATTGTCTGAGCAATATTCATATTAAGGTCCCTAATAGACATAATTTAAGGAGCCAAAATATATTCCATATTGATATATTTAATAACAATATTGCATATTTCCATCCACTATCTAGAATGTGTCGTCTATACAATACAGTTGAATGCGATCTTATAGATATATTCGCAAACAGTCTCGCATATTCTAAAAAACAAATCAACCATCTTCTACCATGATATGTTATGGAGAGATATAATTGCTTTATTATTTTCTTTACTTTTCTTCCTTATCCTTTCTCTGTACATTTACTATATTTTATATTTCATACTTAATATTCATGTTTTATATTTCTTTTTAATTATTATTATATTTGTATTTTTTTTTCTTTCACTACGAGCATCTCCGCCTAATATCGACTAAACCTTGTTTACGCATGCTGGGAACATTTTTAATTGGGGTGTTAATATCTGTGCACATTCCCACCGAAATAATATAAATGTAATGATTGTTAACACTCTGTAAATGTTTCAAACAATAAATAAATAAAACATCAATTCTGAAAAATGTTTTCAAAATGTTCAATGCACTGAACAGCATCCGGTCATCCAGTATTTTGTCCCATTTGCTTACAGAGTTCATGGTTGGATATTTGAAAGGGTGCGGACCTTTTATAAAGAGTACATGTCTCCTAAAAACTGTATTTTACTTACTTCTTCCTTTCTTTCGTACTTCATATTTTATGTTTTTAATACAGCTTCATTTTTTCAGTAAATAACATAATTTTAAAGATAAAATTATCTTTTTTTTTTTTTTTTTTTTTTTTATTTATTGTTTTTGTGTTTAATTCGTAGAACTCCATTTAATTTTTTTATAAATTTAATTTAGATTAAATTTGATAATATTATTATTAAGTTCTGCAAGTGTTTTAGTTTTTTATTATTGTGACAGCTGTTTCGGCTTACAAGGCCATTTTCAAACTGTTTGAAAATGGCCTTGTAAGCCGAAACAGCTGTCACAATAATAAAAAACTAAAACACTTGCAGAACTTAATAATAATATTATCAAATTTAATCTAAATTAAATTTATAAAAAAAAAAAAATAAAAATAAAAAATAAAATAAATAAATAAATAAATAAAATTATCTATTTATTGTGAACTCATTAACATCAACTGTACTCTTTGACGTTTACAGGGTGAATGGGGAACTTACCGGCACTTGCTCATTGAAGACATTGGAACAGTGATGACGGATCACGCCTTTGTGAATATTACATCCCGTGGAGACATGTCAAGCCTGAGGTGGATTCAGGGGAACTTGAATCCAAGAAAAGACAAGCAGATTGTTCATGTGAGTATATTTTTCCTACCAACGTAAAAACTACACAACATGTACTAATGTGAATACTACTCAAAGATAAGTTTGACTTCTTATGTCAATAGGTTTACTACGCCGCCCTTAATTTCCGTGACGTGATGACAGCTACAGGCAGGATTCCTCCGGAGACAGTAGCCAAGGGGAGACTGGCCCAGGAGTGTGTACAGGGGATGGAGTTTTCTGGAAGAACAGAGAGGTTTTATTCACGTATTTGTTTCACTCGATTGTACCATTCCTCAAGCGTCTTCAACCTCGAGATCGGTCAAGTAATTTTTGAGTTTATAGGGGATAAACAAAGAAATATTCATTTATATATATACAGATTAGCAATTTGCTGGGTTGTGTAAAACTGATTGAGTTTAATGTTTCTAAGCGGCTCGAACTGTCTTTCATTAGGGGTATCATATTTTTTGTTTTACCAGTATTAAAAATGAAAGCAGCATTCTTATATCATACAGATTATTCAAAGGTTTTTATTTAGGGTACCAATTCACCGTGCTCAATTTTACAACCCCTGATAGCTCATTTCAAGTTACTCTCACCCCGTTATCTCCCCGCATTACAACAATTTAATTGACACTTTGACTATAAAATTAATTATCATAGTGACGTTTTTCAGCGGATCTCGAGTAATGGGTATAATTGCCAATGGCGCTATGTCCAATCTGGTTACAATGGATAAAGACCTGCTTTGGCCAATTCCCGAGAAGTGGTCGTTGGAGGAAGGTGCCACTGTCCCAATAGTTTATGCTACTGTCTACTATGCACTGGTGAGTTTTATTGCATCGTTGTAAACCAAGTCACTTTTGACGTTTTTTTTTATTTTTAGTGGAAATGCCCATAACATTCCAAAATCCTGTGATTTTCAGATGTTGAAAGGCAATATGCAGCCTGGCTCCACGGTGCTGATCCACGCAGGCTCCGGTGGAGTGGGCCAGGCGGCTATTCACGTGTGTCTCTTCTACGGATGTACGATCTACACCACCGTCGGTACTGCCGAGAAGAGAGCCTTCATCAAAAAAGTCTTCCCGACACTAACAGGTAATCTTAGCTGGGTATTATTCGTAATATTTCTCTACAATCTCAAGTTGTGATAGATCTAAATGGATTTTTTCACTAGTCATTTGTACATTTAAGTTAAAAATTTATAATTTACACACTATTACATTTTATTTTGCTCAACGTGGTTTATGCAATCTAGTTTGAATTATTCTACGGTGTGTTTTTATTGTTTCCAGCAGCCCAGTTTGCGATTTATCTTTGTCCTTCCTTGGTAGTCTGATTTCATTGCACGTCCTTATATGTTGAAAATATTTCGGTAACAGGTTGTTAATTTATTTTTTTAAGTTATATATTTATTTTTATTTTAATTATTTAAAGATAGAAATAAAAAAAAGTATGAAATAACTAAAAAGGTGTAAGTATAAATACAAAATATATTAAATAATATGTAAAGGTAGGTATGAAAATCGATTAAAATTAAAATTTAACCACTTTATACCATGATTTTTTTTATTATTTATTAATGGATGAGGTATTATTTGTTTAATGTTTTTAGATTATTTTTTTATTATTATTATATTTTTTTTAGTTAAGGTTTTCAGTAAATTTTTTTAATTATGTTTTGAATGCTTTGAATTTATCATTAAGTGATCTTATATTTTCTGGCAATTTATTGAAGAAATTTGTTCCTAAGTATTTGTAGTTTTGTTGACCCAAAGTTTTTTTACAAATCGGAATTGGTAACATGTATTTTTGTCTGAGATTTGCTTTGTTTTTGAATGGTACGGTTCTGTTTAGGATATCCTCTTTGTAAACTTGTAAGGTTAAGTGATATATATATTATATCATGAATAAATATCACCGCGTTCACAATCATAATTTTTTTCATTGTTAGGCAATTTTGCTCGTTTATATTTTTGTTAGAAAATCTTTTTAAGTATTATTCTCATTGCTCTATTTTGGAGAATTTGAAAGTTATGGTTCTCTGTCGTCATACAAGAAAAGAATTTTTTTAAATGTAGTGCAATTATGTTTCATAGTGCATGTACTTTATCTTGAAATTTTTTCTCATTTTTAACAAAATTTTGAATTTTTTTAACATTAGATCAACACATTGGCAATTCTCGTGACACTTCATTTGAGGAACTGGTGATGAGACAGACCAATGGAAAGGGAGTTGATATCGTCCTTAACTCTCTGGCTGATGATAAGCTTCAGGTGAAATATAAATTATTTTTTTTGATTATGCATCAAAACGTGATCATATTCATGAAAATATTCAGCAACAAGTAATTTACAATATCCTGGAAGAAGTTTAATTTCCTAACACCTGGTCTTCATATTGCATCATGAATTTTTATCGACAGGCCTCAGTGCGCTGCCTCGGCTACAGGGGACGCTTTCTTGAAATCGGCAAGTTCGATATCGTCAACAATTCTTCGCTGGGGATGCATTTCTTCTCGCGGGAGTGCTCCTTCCACGGTGTCATGCTGGACACCCTTCTGGACCGGGATTACAAAGATAAACAGGTAAGAAACACTATCGGTCTTAGTAAAAAACGTCGTAAAAATTTATTCAATTGGTAAACGACTGTGAATGTCTTTCTTCTTCTTTCGTATGGTGGGGGGGTCAGAGGGATACATCTAGGTCTGCGAGCCATTCTAGGGCCTCAGGCGTCGCCATGTGAACCTCATCAATCCCGCCGGGGAATGAATGGAACGGGCATTCGTTGACCACATGTTCGGTGGTCAGCACCGCACCACATTCACACATTACATCCGACTCTTTAAGGCCCCATCATGTGGGCGCAGCGGCTATGGGAGCATCTTAACCTATTGATGGCGGACCAGGTTTGGTATGTGAAAACACACTAATTTAAACGTAAAAATAGAAACTGACATAAAATAGATCATGGAAAGATATGAATTGCAAAATTCTAAAAATATATTAAATGTTCTATTTTGTTATTCATTTTATAGAGGTCGTAGAAAATACTATTTTAGAAACCAAATAAAATTACCTTTTAGATTTGTCTTGTCTTTCTTTTGATGTTTTTGAAATATACTGAAAAAATGCAAAATTTTAATTTCAAACATGAAAAAAGTTGAAAAAAAACTATTTTTAGAAAATATTTTTAATCGAAAATTTTCAGATAACTAACTATAGAAATAACACCGTCGTTTTTTATAGATTTCGCAAGATAACTGTCACTTCACTTTTAATCTCGTTCATAAAATTAAAAATGATCAAATATTATAATAACAATTCTCAGAGACTAACTAAAAAATCAGACATTTTGGATCAATTTTGTCACCAATATAAACGTTATTTTTTTGGACTTTGTATTTACCTACACATGCATAAGGTATTTATGTTATCAATAACATAACTTTTCAAAAAAAAAATACTAAATTCACGCGGTAATCGTCAGTTAAAGAATAATAAGTAGGATCGCTTTTTCGATATGATGAAACTATATTATTCACAATATGACATTATTAATGGATTCAACTGAAACAAAATAACAGTAAATATATTAAATTATACTAATATAATAGTGAATTGGTCATCAGAATAGTAATAATTATTAAAAACATGATTGTAATCACACGTGACAAACCAACTCAGTCATTAGCGGGAAAACTGTAATGCATGACGCGCATGCGTATAGGTCTGAAAACTGCACTGTTACGAGACATTTTTATTTGTAATAATTCTGAATAAACTGTGTACAATCTTTGTAGAATGTGTAACAAAAACATCTTTTAACGAATGTAAAGTGGTAGTTTCTTTAGTAAAGTTGATTGTGTACCAAAACTTATTTTTTATGTAAACTGATTTGGCTAACCGTGAGATTAGAAAGAAGGGTAAGATAAAAATAAAACAAATAAAAAACAAAAAAAAATAAATACCAATACCAACCATTTAAAACCGCGTACAAAAATTTGTATCACATAATAAGTATGTGAAACAAGAACAACAATAAAAAAACAAGAGATAATAAAGTTAAGGTCAAAAGTGAAGTCAAGTAAGGGCAAGTGAAAAAACAGATTATTACAAGATAATACAGTAGTACATAATAATAAAAAAAATATATTGTATTATTTCCAGTAAGTTTACAAAACTCATTAAAGAAATTATTAAATTTCTCGAGGCCGTCATTAAATATGTCAGGAATCTTGCCACTATAGTGGAAGTTATATAGTGCAACTAAGTAAATCTATGAGATTTCTTACCACAAGGAATGCATTTCTTGCGTTTTTTTTTAATTGACCAATTGCATCCGATTTGCAGGGCTTTTATTTTTAAAATTATTATTCTGCACACCTATACATCATTGCTAATAAATGTTTTTTTTACAGGAACTTCAAAAAATACTAAATGATGGCATCAAGAATGGTTGCATAAAACCACTTTGTCGTGTTGTTTTTGGAACAGAAGATGTAGAAAAGGCCTTCCGGTTCATGGCAGCCGGTAAACACATCGGCAAGGTGCTGCTAAAGATAAGGGAAGAAGAAACAGAAAGCACCATCAAACCTAAACATGTCCAAGTCCAAGCCATTCCCAGGTATATATGCACATTTAAAAAAATGAATACAGGTTATTTGTTAAAATAATTTAATTAAAGCAATGTGTAACAGAAGATGTGAATTTTCCCAGGTATATATGCACTTCCGAATACTCGTATGTCATTGCTGGAGGATTGGGAGGATTTGGCCTGGAGTTGGTAGATTGGTTGGTGCTTAGAGGAGCAAAAAAATTGGTACTCAACTCGAGAAAAGGAATTTCCACTGGATATCAGTCAGCCAGGATCAAGTGAGGAGTTTACCTGCCAATAACAGATTGGTTAAATTTCGGTGAGACTTGAAAAAGTTTTCGCTAATTTAAAATATTTTGACTTGCAGGGCTTGGAAAAGCTACGGAGTGGAAACGATTATATCCAAGGATGACATCACTACCCAGGCGGGGTGCATCTCCCTTTTGAAGACTGCAAACACTCTGGCTCCCGTGAGAGCCATCTTCAACCTCGCTGTCATACTGAAGGATGCTCTAATTCAAAACCAAACTCCAGAAACGTTTAACACGTCTTTTGGACCTAAGGCAAGAGCAACCAAGTTCTTGGATAATGAGTCCAGGAAAATGTGTCCCGAACTTAAGTAAGTTACTCAAATTGTTAGTTATCGATGAAGATTCTAGGGTTACTTTGGTTTACGATTCCCACCGCCAAAACAATGATCACACCGACTGACTTTTTTAATTGTAAATTGACCGTTACCAGATGTGTTCAGCGTTTATTTGAGTGTTTATATGATGTTTATTTGCTTACCAACTATATCGTGTAGTAAAAATAATTAAACATAGATGATAATTTACTGCAAGGAAACGCTACGCTATGATTTAAACGTCTTCATAGATAATTTATGAAAATAATTGAGCCGTGTCTGTCACGCTACGTGTTCACGTGTTCTGTTCACATCTACCGGCACAGACACGTAGCGTGGCCCGGATGCGAGTATTTACTATCGTTTCTTGGGACTACAAAGTTCTAACTGACATTTTGTTCAATTTCTGACTTTACGCAAAGTTTCATAAAACATAAAATAGTCCAATTTCAAATGTTAGAATTTTATTCGAGATTCAAACTTTGAACCTCAATATCTTAGTTTCATAAAAATGGCAGATAAAACCTTTTCGTTCCAAGAGAACAATATACCGGCACCGTGATTGGCAAAAACAGTAGGTATAATGGCGACAGTGAGAACAATGGCGGGGCATCAACAGCTGATTATGACACGCAGATTGATGAACCCGATTAAAATGTTGTTCCATGTCAAAAGCGAATTATATTTCATACGAACTGAAATCGAATTCACGTGGCTTTGTACGTGCAGTGTCGCGATCAGCTGTGGATGCGGCGCCATTTTTCACTGAACTGTGCAAGCGCACTATATATTCTGCCATTCCGAGTCTGTACCGGAACGCTACTGATGTGAACGTCTTTATACACAATGTATGAAACTAATTGTAATGTTCATTACTTTATAAATAAAATAGGTTCTTTATACGAAGTTACGTTTATTAATTATTCAGTTGTTTATCAAGTACAGTGCAGTGTACCTGCTAGGAAGGAAGTTACGAGAATGAGCTCCCGCGTTGCCCGACCGCCCGCTGTCCGGCGAGTCGGAAACGTTCGACAACCCTCGGCCATCATCGGTCGTGCACAAACGCCTATATGATATACTACACCCTTCCCTCTCTAACTGCAGCGCTACGACTTCTATATAACATAGATATAAGGTCCCTAGTTACCGCTTTAAGTGGTAACCCTACGGCTAAAACCTTATCATTGTCAACAAAATACTTGAAGAATAAATAAAATATATTACACACACAAACTAAATATTTTAACACAATTAATAATAAGTGCATAATTTTATAATTCTTCAATATGTTGACTTAAGTAGCCTGCTCTTCTGGGGTATTTTTGTCTGGGCCGAAGTCGATTCGCCCACGGACTCCTTTGTGTTGCTATTGATGATGCTCCTGATGGTCCTGGCCCGGCACCTTCCACATCTGCCAACCTGAAATCAGGAGAATACCCCTTAAAACCACGTAGTAAAACCGAGGTCTCCAACTCCTGAGGGTCGTTCCAACTGATCTCAGACGCGGACTGCGACCCGTTGAACTCCTCACCCCAGCTTACTGACAGCTCTCTGATTTGATCCAAGTGTCTCTTCCACGTCACATTCGAATCTCCCACTCTTACAATGAAAATCTTTTTTCCCAGAGACTTACAAATCACAGCTTTTGTCCATAATACTTTATTATTTTGGCGATAATCTCGCACAAGGCATTTTTGACCTATCCTAAATTTGCGAGCCTTGGCTCCACCGAAACCTTTAATCTGTCTATTCTGACTTTTGGCAATATTATCGTTTGCACGCTTGACTAACTCTGAGTCTAGTTCTAGCTCTCCTACCTTGGGTAGAACTAACCCGTCAAACGAGGAACGAAGCCTCCTGCCTACTAACAAAACAGCGGGTTCAACCCCCGTCGAACAGTGAGGCGAGTTTCTATAATCTAACAGAAAATTCAGTAGTTTTATTCTATAATCTTTGTGTAAGCTAGAACCAACCATCACCTTTTTAAGAAAACCTTTTACAGTTTTCACTGCGTTTTCCGCTAGTCCGTTACTTTGCGGATGCCTTACCGGTGACGTCATAAATTTAATGTTATTTTCACTCAAGAATTTCTTAAAATCTTCACTCGTGAAAGCAGTACCATTGTCTGACACAATCAATTCAGGGTTACCAAAAATCGCAAAAATTTTTCTTAATTCTAAAATGGTGTGAGTACTATCTGCCTTTGTAACTTCGATGCAGTCTATCCATTTAGAAAATGAATCGCAAATTACTAAGAACATCTTGCCTGATAAAGGCCCACAGTAATCTATATGCAAACGACTCCACACTCTCCCTGAATTCGGCCAAACAATTAATTGACTCTTTGGTGGTGATTGCCTATTAACAGCACAATCCTGGCATGATTGAACCATCTTTTCTAGATCCTTGTTCAACGATGACCACCAGAAATACGCTCTCGCAACGCCTTTCATCTTGACTATACCTAAGTGCGACCTATGTAACAAGGTTAACACATGATTTTGTAAAGAAGCTGGAATAATTATCCTATGGTTCCAGAACAAACAATCATTTACAATAGAAAGTTCGTTTCTCTTAACCCAAAAATTCCATAAAATATTGTCACGTTTCATAGACTTAGGCCAGCCCTGCCTCAGATGAGTTACTACTTGCTGTAGAACTGTGTCTGAAACGGTCGCTGCTTTAACCGAACGCAAATCTAATTGTGTTCCTTTTTCTATAAAACTTACAAAATCTGCACTAAAATCATCATTCCCGATTTTATCTTTTAACGCAAACGGTACCGGTCTCGCGTTATGAAACACTGGGTTTGAATCCCGATTGACTTTAAAACATACTTTATGTTTGTTAAATTTCCCTAATTTGTCTGACAAAACTTCTGGAAATTCCTTAAAAGGTTTCTCTTTTTTTTCATTCACTGTAAAAACTGAATCACTATTAATCGGCGCAATTCCCAAGTTGAAAAGTTCCATGAAATCACGACCCACAATTAATTCTGAACCCTTAGCCACAACTAAAAAATACATATTATTTTTAGTGTTGTTGTATGTTACCGAAAAAATTGATTTACCCACGATTTTTAATGGATATCCGTCGTAACCAGAAATTGTACGCTTGTCAGTTGACAACTCTATATTTTTAAACGATTTTTTAAAAACAACCTCAGGAATCACCGATACACTCGAACCGCTATCTACCATAGCTGAACATGAAATCTCATTAATTTTAATCTGGACTTTATACGGACTAATAAATGCAATGTGCTCTTTATGAATTGCCTTTTTTACAAACAACTGAGACACTTTATTATTCTTGCACATACTTTTAAGATGACCCACTTGCTTACAGATGAAGCATTTTGCGCTTTTAAACTTACAATCACTTAACGCGTGATTCGCTCCACAACAAGTGCATTTCTTAAAACCCGAGAATTTCCTCACACTAGGGCTTCCCGACCGTGAATCCGTTCTTGAAAACTCCTGTTTCCCTCTAGAACGCGACCTTTGATCCCCCCATGTGTTCGTTTTTTTCTTGATTGTACTCACAAAACTACCTACAGAACCCTCATCCTTGACTTTCACCCCTAGATGGTCCAACCCCGCAATCCTAATTGCCAGTTCCTCCATCTTAATGAAAGACAGACTAGGTCCCTCCAGATAGATTTTCTCCTTTGCTCTCCCAGGGATCAACCCCAGAGCAAATACATCCGCTAAATTCGCTTCTAAACGCGTCCCAAATTCACAAAATGTGCTAAGACCGCGTATGCGCACCGCGAAGTCCTTAGCCGACTCCCCCGGCGACTGTTTAGCTGAAAAAAACAATTCTCGTTCCCTAAAAACCGACTTTGGCTTAGAACAATGTTTTTCTAATAATTCCAATAAAATATCGAATGACGTATCTGTGACCTTGGTAGGAAAACATAAATTGATCAATAAAGTGAGCGTTTCAGCTTCGAGAGAGCTCAACAGATATGCTCTCTTTTGAGATGCATCGAGTTTGACGGTTTTTGTGTCATCACGGATCAGCAGGAACTGCTCAATCCTCAGTCGGAAGATTCCCCAGTCATCACGTAAGTGGCTAAACCGTGGGATTCCTCCTGACTCCATAGCTGCCAGATGCCTGGTCCGACACCCGAACCAGCAATGACACAGCAAAAATACCAACACAACTCGACAACAATAACCTCCAAAAGAGAAGACTACTTAACTCAACCAGGGTCCACGGCGATGGGCTGCTTGGCTAGTTAATTTGCTGACTGCTTGGCTAGTTTAGTCTTCCTTCTGGTCGGATTGACCGTCTTCCTTCAGGTCGGATTGACCGTCTTCCTTCCTTCAAATCTTAATAAAATAAACCGGAAACTTCCTCCACCGGATGGCAAGTCTTCCTTCCTTCTCAATATTAAGATTCTGCCGCCTTGGCCTGGATTTCCGTAGCTTCTTCCCAACTGATGCTCCTTTCTCTGAAAAGTCCTTCTACAGAAGCGACCTTCAAATGTTCGCGACAATAAAAAATCCGTCTGAGCAAAACTGTCGAGTAACCCGCACACCCAAGTAACTTGTGTGTGCTAAACGACATTAAATAAACACTTCGCAACGTATAAATCACTTCAGCTGCGCCAATTTGTAATGTTCATTACTTTATAAATAAAATAGGTTCTTTATACGAAGTTACGTTTATTAATTATTCAGTTGTTTATCAAGTACAGTGCAGTGTACCTGCTAGGAAGGAAGTTACGAGAATGAGCTCCCGCGTTGCCCGACCGCCCGCTGTCCGGCGAGTCGGAAACGTTCGACAACCCTCGGCCATCATCGGTCGTGCACAAACGCCTATATGATATACTACACTAATTTAGCCGTGTCTGGTACGCTATGTGTCTGGCACGTTACGTGCCGGTGGATGGGAATGACCTTTACCCGGACAACGCCTCAATCCACTCGGACTCTGTGACCTAATTTTTGTCGATCTCATATTTTAAATTCAGTATTAACATCTATTTTATCTATATTATCTTGTATTTTTTTCCTAATCTATTAATTGAGTCTTATTAAGTAATCTTCTATTTCAGTCAGTTTGTGATCTTCTCCAGCGTGTCCTGTGGGAGAGGAAACGCTGGGCAGACCAACTACGGCATGGCCAACTCCGTGATGGAGAGGATCTGTGAGGAAAGGCACAAGGCAGGACTACCAGCCTTGGCTGTTCAATGGGGAGTCGTCGGAGACGTAAGGCATACTGTATAATATTGAAACAGTTTTGTGATTATTCCACATCCAAGTTTCTATTCAAATTTATTTTGTATTTTCCTTTGTCCCTTTCCTGAAAGTCTTACGCTAAAACAAAACAAAATTTTGAAAATGAAGACCGACGCCAGTGTTGTTTATTTGTTACTAATACATATTGTGTCATTTGTTTACCATTTAAAATTTTCTACAATTGGGAGTGCATGTTATTTTGCTCTTATCTCGTGAAAAGCCCATTAAATAGTGCAAATATCATCCCCAAGTTCATTATTGTCGTATGATGAATGTGAACAGAGTTCGTGTTGTGAAAATCCAACATTAAAGGCAATCGTTTAAGGTCTGTACATCTAAACTTTGGGTGATGCATGGAATGTTCATGAAACCAACATCAAAAACTACAAAAGAAACAAACATCATCACCAGGTAAAGGCATCCATTCCTCTCTCCATATAATGAGACGATCGATTGATATTTTCTTTTCATTTAAATAAAGTCCATTTTAAATACCAATCGGGTATCAAACACATACTTTTAACCAATTTCAGATTATATACGATTTTTTATGGTTTCACCAGATCCCTTTGTTCATTCCTGTGGTGTTTGTATGAATGTGTGTAAGTGCAAGAGAGATAGCATGCATATGAGATGCTATAAAAGGCGATGCATACTATTGTCCCTCTTTGGTTAATAGCAGCTCCCCAATAAATATCACTACAAGATCACGTATCATTATTGTGTACGACCTTCACCCGCTACAATAATACTCCAGCCTCTTCACTACATTGGCATACATTAAAATTCCAATTCATTTTTCCAGGTTGGGCTGGTAGCAGACATGCAAGAAGAGCACTATGAGATGGAGATTGGGGGCACTCTACAGCAGAGAATAAGCTGTTGCCTGAAAACCCTTAACCAGTTAATGGTACAGAGTTCTCCTATAGTTTCCTCCATGGTTGTAGCAGAAAAGCGCAGTGAAAGTACAGGAGAAAAAAACATTTTGGACACTGTCGCTGCAATTATGAGTAAGTCCTTGTAGTTATTTGAGTAATTGGCTTTTACCCTCAATGTTGTTTTATTGTAGATGTGATAAATACAAACATTATCGAAGTTGATGGCCGAACTATGGTGTTACAAGAAATTTTGATGGAGTAACGTGAATGGTACATATTACGACAAACAAAATCGTGAAAATAAAAATACACATTTGTAAAACTAACAAATTACCTTAACAAAATTTCAAATTTACAAAGGTAAATTGCTGGAAAATGCTTGACGAAATCGGAATTTCAGAAAACCTGCACAAATCATTCGTAGATTATTTTTAAAATATATAAATTAGTGTAAAAATTTCAAACCATTATAGCAACAACAACACAATACATTTTGCAGGCGTACCACAAGGATCGATGCTAAGCCCTAAATTGTACATTATTTTTGTTGTTGCAATTAAATTTACTGATGGCCTATATTTTATTGCAACTGGATGTTGTTACTCTTTCTTCAAAAGTAGTATTATGATGTAGAATTAAGAATTAACACCTAAAGCACAAGCATAAGCGTATCAGATCTCCTCGTGCCAACATCACCATAAATCCTAAAAATATGTCTCACAGTTTTAATTGAATATAATAAAGTCAGGAAATTGAATTCATTATAAAATATATTTATCGGGGCTTAACAATTCAGTGTATTTTTTTTCAATTCAATGGCAAAAGCTTTGCACACGACTTAGAACTATAGGAAGTAGACTATAAATACTTTTTTTTGTTCCACAAAATTCATTAATAATTATAAATCTATCATTGGCGTAATCCGTTATAAAATATGGAATATTCCAACATGGGGACATTTAACTAAACAAATCTTAATTAAGTTCAAAATATGTAATATTCCATAGTCAAAATACTTTTAAACACAGCTGAATATAAGTAAAGACATGATGTACCTAAATCATTGTTACACGATTCTGTAAATGTATTATCTCATTGTGTAATATTGTGGCTTGTAAAATTGTGAGTCAGCATATATTTTACTAAGAATGAATGAATGAATGAATTATTTGTTTTGGTATCCAATGCTCAACTCACGTTGAGAACATTTTGTAAATAGGTTGATGACCTTACGTTTTATTTGCTTCTACTTATTTATCGAAATATATATTTTAATTCTGTTAAACGTTCGTTATGAATAATTACAAACACCAATTTTGGTTGTATGTTTAACTCTGGTTCAATGAGTAATATTATGATTCTAGATCATTGATGTATTATACTAGATTAGCCCTGTCTAGTTAAATTCATTTTAAAAATAACGCCACGTAGCGTACGTCACAAATATGGAGATGAACTTAACAACCCAACTCTGTTTAAACTCCTTGTACAAGCGTTCAAACTCGTAAGCGAAACCACGGAGAATTTGTTGTCAGAGGTGTTGTAATATGGACATAATTCAAATTTAAATATTTGGAACTCGGTTATTTTTGTGATTGAAAAAATTAACTTGCCCAGCATAGCTGAGAAGTAAAATAGACCAACAAAAGGTAAAACGCAATGCACAGTGCCCATTTCGCATTGCGATATAATGCGTGGGCCTTTTCATAAATGCGCATGTGAACCAAACCAAAATTGTGTTGGGGTTATTTTTAAATGAATATGCCGTGTCTAGTCTAATTTAGTCTATGTTCTAGATAGATCTCGGATTTGCTTTGACTTGAAGCATCATTTTCAAAATTGGAATTGTTAACTTATAATATCAACAATACGATATTTTGATAACAAATTACTCTGGAATAATAATATTCGTGTTTTTTCAAGGATCTGCGCTATAGTTAATAAATAAATAGGTTGAAGTATTTTTTTATATATTGAAAAGATTAGTCAGAATATTCTCACGTATTTCATAACCTGAATAAAACTTTTCACATTAAGACGACATAATACCCTAAAATAAAGCCAGAATTTTAACGACAGAAGTGAAGCAACCGTGCATCAGTGGGTCGAACCACTCACTCGTTGTTCGAGTGGAATGACTTCGTCAAGAATCAAAGCCCTGATGTATTGTTTTTTCTCTCTGTATTATTAGTACACATCCATTTATTCTCTATTGAATGTGGGGCGAATCACAGGGCGTCATCTGTCGACCGATGATACGCGTGCCATTATTCAAGCCCAAGTACTATTATGTAAAAATATTATGATTTTAGGTCTGAAGGACATTAAAACGGTTTCTCCGCAAGCAACATTAGTAGACCTTGGCATGGACTCCATGATGACCGTAGAGATAAAACAGTGCCTCGAAAGAGATTTCGAAATATTCTTGACTGCTGAAGACATCAGGACACTTACATTTTCAAAGTAGGTTAAGTCTTATGAAGACATTAATTTTGGTACCTACATAACACTTCACTCAGTGTATTATCCAAAAATAATATCTTATTTCAGACTAACGGAGTATGTTGTTGAAAAAGAAGTGAATACGACAATACCCACGAGAAGGGCACCAAACAATGCGGCTGCTTTCGAAATTTTGATCAAGAATATTGGAGACGAAGTCAGCGCTGGAAAACCTTTCGTTAATATGGCCACCTTGACAAGTGACGGAAATGAGGTAAGCCATATCAGTTCATAGACCGCTATACAACAGTGTAGTCCTACTGATGGCAGTTCCATTGTAACCTGTCATTTGTTGAATGTATCTTTTATGAGAAATACGGATTTTCCAACAGACCAACAGCGGAATGCAAAATAACGCAAATCCTGCTTACGATTACAGACAGTGGCTGGCAATATCAAGTGGATTGTCAAATCTGTTAATATGTAAAGGTTTCATAAGCACCTACCTGAAGACTTTTAACCCTTTCAGCCCCAGTGCTAATTCAAATTAACATGAAATTTGTGATTTTTTTTACCGTAACGGTAGCGATTTAGAAAAGCCATGTTTTAGTTTTCTTATAGCTTGTAATCTTTTCTGTGGCGTTTATTTTTTCCGCTCTGTTGAAATCCTTATTCCCGCCACAAAAACGATAAATATTTTGACATCTGCTGATTGTGAGTTTCATCGAATTTCTACCGTCATTGATTACTTAAGGTGAGATATCAATATTTTCTACTCGAATTACAAATATTTTAACGCATTAAGATGTGTTCTATAATAATAGCATCAGTTCAATTTACTGTTCACATTCATTTTCCAGAATATTGTAAATGAATTTCAATGTTCATTCAAATTAACACTGGTAGTGACGGACATGTTTTCGACTAGTATGGCGAATTTTTAAAGATTTATTATCCTAGATTATTTCTGTATTTCTGAATGAATTTTAGTTAAAATGTTATTTGTTTGTACCTTAGAGATTATCACTACATTGTAAATGTGCATTTTTGACATGAAGAGTTATTTATATTACTTTTGTTTTATGTTTATTTTACCTTACTATTTAAAGAATACTCTCTGACACCCAATGTTAATCCAAATTAACATAGAATAATTTATAAAAAAAATACCAAATATTTTAAAATAATTTTCTGAGGTATTATCAAGCATTATATATTTTATATAAGTGGAAACAATAATATGGGTGTGAAAGGGTTAACCAGCAATTCCAGAGCAGGAGAAACCAAAAAGTCATTTAGCTGTCCGCTGATATGTTTTCAGCTTAAAAAAACAATAAAAAATCCATCAAACGCCACCAACGGGTACAGTTCAGCGGGTCACGTGATACTTGATGCACTCCGTCTGTAATGTGTATGGTTGGTACCAGATTGAAAGATAGAATAGTTTTGGACCCAATAGGCGCTGTTTTGAGATTTATGAAAAATTTAATAAAATGCTTTTTTTTTAATTCAGATTTCTTATCCAAAAATACATACAACCACAAATTTTAACTTCCCTACATGGAAATCGGTCTGTGGCAGGACAACGTCTGCCCGGGGCCATTAGTTTTTTTTTATAAAAATTAAAGAATCGCTGTACATCAAAATGACACAAAAGTTTTTTATTCCAAATATATCGCTGGTTAAAATCCATACACACTGTATGCATATATATTTTTTTTATGCCAACAGGAAAAGCTTAGCATGAATGAGCCACGGATTTTCATGATCCCTGGGATAGAAGGCATGTTCGGTATCCTGACAGCACTCTGCTCTAGGATCCAGTGTAATGTCACAGTGCTGCAGCTCGGCACTGATAACGAGGACCAGTCAATCGAAGGCATCGCTCAGAGGCTCCTGGTGGTAAGATTACCAAATCCGGTTTTCATAACATGGCTCTGCATTTTACGGGAAGTCTTGCTTCTTGTCAGTTGATAAAGTAGGTAGGTATTTCCGGGACACGACGCCACTATTCATTTAGTGAGAGGGGTTGAAACTTGGTTTAAACATAAAACAATGATGGATGCATATCGCTGAAAATTGTGTGACAACTGCACCGTCTATGCACGTGAATCGGGAAATGACTTCTTTCCTCGATACAACGATAGCAAAGAAAGGCGCGCGGGTAATACGGTTCGAAGATAAAGCCATAATCTTAGTGATACCTGCATGTTCTCGTTACAATGCGGTTTTAGCAAGAGACCCCAGAGACCCAAGAGACCCCAACAAGACTGACTGAAATGAAAGACTTTTTACATCAAAACAATTATTTTTCAATAATATAGATAGTACTTGATTGATGCACACGCGCCATTGATAACAACACTTTCTGGCGAACAAGACGTTCAAACGTCCCGGGATATTGCTAAATTTCGAAAATAAGAATTTTTCATTAGCTCCATATAAGAGGTCTTGAAAAAATAATTTCCTTCAGGGCTTATATCTTGTTTGGGGATGCTGTGCGGAGGTTTTTTTAAAGGTTATTTAGGAGAGGAAGTTCTGGAAAGGAAAAAGGTTTAAGGGGTGGGTAGGAATCTGGGGATCAGTTTGTCCAGTAGTGACGGTCATACGTCATTGGTTGAGATAGTCTTGCTGGAGAGATCATAAGGTCTGACTCGTCAAGTCCCTCCCAGGTCCATCAGGAAGGCACACGCATCCGCCGCTAAGATCCAGATAAACCTACCCCTATAAGGAAAATCTTCTCAATGAAAATACACATAAATATGTTATGTTTTTTCAGACCGTCCGATCCTGCCTGGCACCTAAAGCTCCATTCATTGTCCTTGGCTACTCCTTTGGTGGTTGCGTGGCACTAGAAATGGTTAAATTACTCGAAGATGAAGGTAGCTTATTTGGAAGTTCTTTTCATTAATCCATCATATGGTCATATCATTTTAGTCTCATTATTTACCCTAAACCATTTTGAACTCGAAGCATTTCAGATGATTTTATCAAGTAACCTATTGATTTCGATTTAGGTTCACCTATTGTTTCCAATCTTTAGCAGACCGCAGCCAACAACAGTATATATGCAATCGTGCCAATCATAATTCTTCGGGTGTGCCTCCGTATTATATGAATCTTACTCTGGTTTTTTGGTTGTTCAATTGTCATGTCGTTTACCTAAGTGTTATTATTTTTCGCTCCTTATGATTGAACGAAGAGGTTTTTGTCATATCTTCATACTTTCTCAAATGGTTACCATATCCATCCACGGAAGGATGCGCCTCTAATACCCCCATTTCGAAAGCTTCGATGTCGGTACTAGGTGTAAAATTAATATTTATACTGACACTAAAACAACTGAATGAGAGATCCCAGTGAGGATATCATTATATCTACTTGTTACAAAAAAGGAAGATAATAAAACATTTATTTTTATTAATCGTTCACCAGATATTTCATGTTTTGTCAATAATGCCTGTAATAATTTTTAAAACCTTTTAAACTGTTTACCATTAATTTTTATTATGTACTGTTTTTATTAGAATTCGGAACTGAAGGGTGCAAATTTCTTTCAGGACATTTGGGATTATTATTTTGTATCGACTCTTCCCCTCAATGGTTGAGAGCCGTCGCCAAGCTCATCGTCGCTCATGAACAGCCCATAGAAGACGAGTATCTTATCCATGTCTCCCGCTTGCTGAATATCAGCGATTCCATGATCATCACAGCCGAGCTGGCAGCCTCCACAACTTGGGAAAGCAAAGTAGACGTTCTGATGAAGAGAATACCAGACCATGTGAAATTCTCCAAGAGCTACCTGCGGGCGATGGTCAACTCGGTATACAACAGGTTGAAGGTCATCAACAACTACGAAACATTCTGGTCCAGAAAGTTACGCTCGGAGGTAATCTTGGTCCGCACCAAGCAAATGATGCCAGGACTTGAGATGGAGGACCACTACGGCCTACAGCAACTCCTGGGGCGGCCTCTTGAGATACACTACATCGAATCTGACCATGAAAAGATCCTGGACCACGAAAACTGCGCTAGAATCATCAACAAAATGGTCGCGAATACCTCGATGTTGAAAGCCATCGTACTTTAACACACAGACTGAGATTTGAAGAAATCGGAATACATATCAGCTTTGCGTCGAATAAAATTATACTTGCAAATAGTCCTCGTTCCAAAGAGTGATAGTGAAAAAACTACTGTAAATTTATTCGTAAATGTTAATGTTTCGAATCGAATGTTAACGGAATAAAGATAATAATATTTTTATAAAACTTTATTTTGCTGGAATATTTTTTATCACTGCATTGGGTTCACACCCAACACTCAATCACATGCAACCCTCATTCAGCAAGCGCGGTAGGGGAAGGGGCAGGGAAAGTATAATGTGGGAGGGAAGGAGACATACAACATGCGTGTTCAGTATTTTGATTAATCTTTACTAGGAATCGGTGTATATGCTATTGATACGTTGATGCTTTTTCTATAATTTAGCTTAATCAAAATTTGTGATAAAATTGTTGATCACGTTATGAAAAATATAAGCGTAAACTACTTAGGATGGGTTGTTTCAGAAAATTTTAACAATTCATCATATTTCGAAGTTGAATTGCAAGTTATTCGAAGGTTCTATTATTGTTAGTTTTGTGATTATATTATAATTGGCCAGTTGTTTCACAAAACTGAAATAATAGCAGAACTTTAATAGAAACTTCACACAACATGAAAATCTTCTTTGACATTTGATAAATTGTTCAAATTCAAGAAACAACACATCCTAAATAATTAGTCTTTTCATGGGTTACCTAATACATACCCAAATATTAACAGCTTTAAAAAAAATACTGACAGATATTTTATTCGACATAAGTATCCGACCTATGTTAGCTCTATTAGAGTCAGATCAAGGATATTCGTCAGTTTGTGGATCTTCATTTCACAATCAGAAGCAAATGGCTCATCGAAAAATCACTCAATCTTCCTTCTTCCTATCGTCTATAGAGACATTTGACAACTATACGATACGATGTCTTCAGAAAGGACAGAACCTCAGGTTACTCAAGAGGAGAAGGTGTGCTTCTAGCCGCGAGACGTGACCGTATCTTTTTAGAAAGGTTAGATTAAGGTTAATTAAATAAAGTACATTTCAACGGTTTTATCATACATACGGCTCAGGGATCTCATTTCAACAGCATTCAGTCTACTTTCATCCTTTCTCTGCCAGTTCCATGCCTCACTTCCATACAACAGGGTAGGTTCCCATACTCCATTGTGGACTGCTAGCTTCGCTTCTTTGGACAATTTTTTGTTAGCGCCAACTGCGTTCAGTCTGCATTTACCCTTTTTTCAATAATATCTCTGTCAGCCTTCCCATCTCTCGTAAACACAATAACTTAATTGAATATACTTCTTAAAACTGTACATTACATTATTTTACTAGAAGATCAGTGGCAAAATCAGAGTTAATATTTATTTTAAAAATTAAAATTTTAATTGTTCAATTTTAGGACTGGAGAACTTTATTGAAGAGATCTTAGAAAAACTACTTTGGTTTAAATGAGAAATTATCGATTGTTGCTTCCGCTTTTTACACTGTTTATTTACTATGTTGCAGACTGCGAAGATGGAAGGTTTCTCTTTATGGATATGACTGCTTCAAAATATGAGTTTTAAGATTATCTCTAATTTTTGTCGAGTCTGTGATCATAGTCTGTGATCATCATGTGTGTATTTATATATTTTTTTGAAGTGAAACTTCTTTAGGCGCGTAATGGATTTTCGGGGACGGAGTAAAACCGAGTCAGGATCGACACGAAAATGCGGGTACCCCCACCACCGCTCACCGTTCACCGTTCACTGTTTTCAGTAAAAGCAACAAATCATTAGCATGCGCATAAAAGTTTTTATGTGTTTTATTTAAGTACTTTTTTACTCGGTAGTATAATTTTGTTTGGCGCATGCCTTAGCTGTGGTACAGACGTGGACAGGGCTGTCCTGTACCGTCCGTCCGCCGTTCAGTCTGGTTTAGTCGTCCGTCGAGAGCGCTCGCGTCGCGCGCTTTGCCGTTCCATTCGTATTCCAGTATATAAATATTGTTGAAGTGAAACTTCTTTAGGCGCGTAATGGATTTTCGGGGACGGAGTAAAAAACTTTAATTAAAAAAATGATATGATAAAATAGAGATGATGAAATGAAAATAGAGAGAGAGGAATACTAGAAGTTTCACTTCTGTCTTGCGTAGGCTTGACACACCCACTTTTTTTTATTTGACTCTTCGCGAGAGCGCCCCTCTCTGTACAGTACCAAAGCAGTGGAACTGTCTCGCCACCGATAAGTGCAGGATTAAGGCGAAGCTTAATGCCAAATCACTAATTTGATTAATCTTTATAACGAATTGGTGTACATTATGAAAACCAAAAAATATGCTTTAGTTAAATTGAAGGTTTCCCTATCGCTTCGCTTGAGTAGAATACAAATAAAAAAATAAATTACTCAATAAAAAATATAAATGTAAACTAATAAAAAAATAAAAAAATCTATAGAAATGTATGAAAGCATAAAGGAAACAACTTTTAAAAAATATAGTGTTATAGCTAAGATTATCTGTGGTAGTTTCATTTGATTAAATTTTTTGCTTTCTTATAAAATTATTTAGAAAATAAATAAAAACCAGTTTTGTGCTTGAAATCGAACGTGACTCCGTTTGTCAAGCGATTTTAATGCTATTGCCTACAATATAAGGTATACCAAGAATATACACATTTTTGGCTTGTAGCTTTCTCTTAAGAGGCGGATTAAGGTAGTCGCTGTAGGAATGGATTTATTAATGCAGGTCTTGAAGAGACCCGGATTATATCATGAAGGAGTAAAAATAAACGTCGGTAGCTCGTTCCTCAAACGAGCCGTCTTACAAATCGAAAAGCGGCCCGTTCTCTGGAAGCCAACATTAACTGTAAACGGGTGTTCCGCTTGTATACGAGTAATTCGAGTTTCACGCTTGTGCACCGGTGCACCGGCGATCAGTGCTGCTAATTTCTTAGAGCAGGCTCCATTAAAATACTTTTGGAACGGACTCCGCATACCGATATTTCGTCTGTGCATTAGAGATGGCAGTCGGTCTGTTAAAAAAGGATTTTAAATCACACGGACACCCCTCCTTTGCAATCAAGCAGGTTTATCTGGATCAGTGTTCCAGGTTTTATGTCCTGAGACGCTCACCGACCTTAGTGTCTGGGGTTCCTTGGTCCCTTCAACCTTCCGATAGCTGATGACGCTGCTAATGCACTAGCCGTGCGAAGAAACGTTTAGTTAATTATATATTAGATGGTATTCGTCATCAGTAGTTCATTAATTCGTGCATAATATTGGATTGCATAAAAAACAAAATACGTGCATCGGCTATTGTCTAACAGCGATTAAGTCAGTAATTATTGAGTTCAATGTGTTAAATCATGGTTACCTGTTAAAAATTTATTCTTGTGTGAAAAGTCTATGTAATCAACTAAACAATCACGCCATTTCTCCGCAGGGGTAGGCAGAGAGGACAGACCGCCAAACAACTTGGTCATGGCACACACACCTTACCTCATTAACATTCATACATCCCATTTCTTCTATTATACTGATTTTTGACATGGCCCGACTCAAGTATCTGATTCACTCCTTTCTTCGCTCATTCGCTCTTCATGCCCAAACCATCTAAGCGTCCCTTTCTTAATCTTACTCATTACGCTATCAGCTTTGCACTCTTTGTGAATCTCCACATTTCTTACATGAGCTTACATGGTTTTACCACACATACTTCTCAGGGATATCATTTCTACAGCATTCAGTCTATTTTCATCCTTTCTCTGCCAGTTCCATGCCTCACTTCCATACATCAGGGTAGGTACCAGTACTCCATTGCGGACTGCTAGCTTCGCTTCTTTGGACATTTTATTGCTAGCGCCAACTGCGTTCAGTCCTCCATTAATGGAGTAACCTTCATTTACCCTTCTTTTAATATCTCTGTCAGCCTTCCCATCTCTCGTAAACATACTTCCTTCATACGCAAACTCATTCGTACTCTCTCTTTCAAACACCATGACTTTAGACTTACTTACATTCATCATTAACTCATTCTTCATCTAGTGTCATCAAGTTTCATCTGGAAAAATCAAGTTTTCATCTAGTATCATCAAATTTTCATCTAGTGTAATCAAGTTTTCATCTAGTATAATCCAGTTTTCATCTAGTGTCATCAAGTTTTCATCTAGTGTCGTCAAGTTTTCATCTAGTGTAATCAAGTTTTCATCTAGTATAATCCAGTTTTCATCTAGTGTCATCAAGTTTTCATCGAGTGTCGTCAAGTTTTCATCTAGTGTAATCAATATTTCATCGAGTGTGATGAAAATGGGACAATAATTTACCACGTTGAACGTTTTTTTTTACAATTAATACATCTAAGAAGCCTGAAATTGACGCAATTATCACATTTTTCTGAAGTACTTTTTTAATTATATTTAAATTGGTGTTTGATTGCACATTCATGAATTTTAAATGACATTCCCTGACCGTAGTGACCGCTTTCCTGACCCTGCGTAAACTAATAATCAATTATGTATCGGTAATTAGCCGTTTTTTATAAAAAGCCTTCCTGGGAAAGAAATGCGACAGTCATCCCAGCCCAATCAGTTCGTTCACTTCAACATTACGTGCTCCATTCCATAGTGACACTTTGGGTTTACTTGCAAGGTAGGAATAAGTCTATGTCATCGTACTTATACCTTATTCGTCTTACTTATAAAATTCTTAAGTTGCTGTTAAGCGTTAGCATAGGGCTGGTTTACCTGAAGATCTACGCCGTCGTAACATGTCAAGTGTTTCATTATTCCAACCTTACGCGCCACGTAATTGTCGCCGCCTTGATGTAAGACCACCATTCAGAATTGAAACGTTGCTCGAAAAGGCTTTGGCTGTGTTTGGTGACCAGATCTGAATAGCCAAGTACTTCCCCACCTATCTCTTCCATATCTCCTTCCCCTCCCCACTACCTTCAGCGACACAACAAATCCCAATTGAGGATGCCATAGTCTCACTGGCTCCAGACGGTTGGGAACAGTTGGGACTCTTGTGTGCTTTCACACAATAAAAAATAAATATTAGGAATAATAAATAGCATTTCAGAGTGGTAGATATCTTCTCCCGGTTTCGTCATGGTAAAAGTGCCCTTGGGGTGATTTTGATCAAATCAAACGTTGCGTTGTTTGGTGTTTTGGTGGCCGACTAGGGAGGTATTTCCCAACCTCCCTCTATCCCATCTCCTACCCACACACTCCCTTCAACCTCACAACATACTCCAGTTGGGGATGTCCAATGACTTAAGAAAATACTGTCCTTATTCAATGGGGATGTCATATCACCACCGGCTCTGTCCAGATGTGGCTGTTATTTGGTACACAAAAAAATGATAAAGAATATATCTGAAAATTGTTTCTCCGTCAAAATTTTTATGAAAAATATTTTAAAAACTAGTTTATTTACCCTACTTCGCCCTTGATTTGAATTCCAATAAAAGATAATTTCATACGGCATTATATATGATCTTACTGAAAAACACTGAAGGCAAGCATTCCTGATTTAAAAGAATTGAAGAGGGCACCCGGAATGATATAACCCAAACTACTCACAAACGGACTAGACCCTAGACCTGAGGCTCCCAAATTTTTTTGTTTCGTAAACCACACTCCGATTTTTTTGTTTATTTTACATCTTGTTGTTACATCTTAATCTTAATGTTTTTAAACTAATTCATGTCAAATATGTTTTCACAGCTAACACGGTTCTACTCATTTATAGAGTATTTGTAAAATAGCGTAAAAAGAAGCAGGTCGACTCTATCTATACCGATTTTTTCGACAAGGTGAATCATGATATACGCATTAAAATTTATGTAAGTGGAAATA
The DNA here is from genome assembly GCA_026573805.1 of Hesperophylax magnus. NCBI lineage: Eukaryota > Metazoa > Arthropoda > Insecta > Trichoptera > Limnephilidae > Hesperophylax > Hesperophylax magnus. The sequence goes on from JAIUSX010000492.1 coordinate 75,623, forward strand.
TCCTCAGATGGTTCTCATCTTATATTAAAAATAAAAGTCGAGCTGTTGCCCTAAAAGTTTACATGTCACAGATAATAAGCATTCCCTCGGGGGTACCTCATGGTTTCCATTTTGGTCCCCTGCTGTTTACTTTGTACCTCAATGACATCACACATATCATCAATCATTCTGATTTTATTCTTTATGCTGACAATATGAATATACACAAAATACAATATTGTAAAAAAACACAAGAAGATATAAATAAAATTAATGAATATTGCTTAGAAAATCAATTATTTCTGAACATAAATAAATGCAATGCGATAACATTTTCACGTAAAAATTGGAAAAATCAGAGACCTTGGAGTATTACTTGACTCTAAATAAAATCACGTTTTACACATCTTATAAAAAGCCTACACGAAAATGCAAACGCAAATTTTGAATCCTCAATACCAAACTTAAATTAACCGAATTGAAAATATTTAAAAAAAAAATCAATGTAATCCCAAATAAAAAGAAGAAATTTTTGACGTACTTTTTCTTTATAAGATTGCATTTCGTTTCCCTGAACGCAATACCAGATCCAATAACTTATTTTACATACAACAATTCAAATCAAAATACGCCTTAAACTCTGCACTGCACCCTGAAAATTTCATAAATCAAAATAACCTTACAGTGTACTTAAACAAAAAAATACCTTTTTTATTGTTCGTTTTTCCTTTTTATACGTTTTTTTCTTTAACTTATAACTTTAAACATCTTCTTTCTTTCTAACCTGTAACCATAAAAAATGTAAATGGAACTTAACTGGTTTATTTTATACTACATCTAGAATGCAAAATAAATTCACATGGATAACTGAATGAATGAATTAAACTGTACAATGTATATTCAGACCTTTATTGAAAAATACAAAATGCGAGTGGATATTTGGATTTGGGACGAAACGAACCAGAAACTAGTCAAATTCTGAAGTAAACTTATTATTATTGGGAGGATTGAAGGTGGTTCTCTGATAAAAAACAAAATAAATAAAGTAAGAAAACCAAACGCTTTGTCAGAACAATTAAACAATTAAATTGAACGATGTAAAACATTGAATCTTTACAAATCATAAAACTATTATACATATCCCTTGTTAGGAGCTTGATAGAACATAACTCCATAGTTTGGTCGCCCTTCTACAATGTACATATTCATAATGTTGAAAGAATTCAAAGAAAATTTCCACGTTTCGTAAATTTGAAACTTAACATCCCTTTAGAACACATTAATTACCTGGTTATTATACCGTGTCGCTCATCAGGTAAGATGTTAAATATCTTGGTTAAATTACTATTTCAAATCTTGCGATGAAAATTACATCGTTGTAAGTTACATTGAGATTGAAATTTTAGGAAAATAAAACTGTGTAAAGCTGAAAACTTCAGCGTTCGAGAGTAGCTATTGGTGCTCCATAATACAGCAGATAGTTTTCATTGTGTTCAAACACAGCGGTTCTACCACTGAAACAATAATGTTAGGAAAATGCTATTTAAAACACTGCCCAGAACACGTCTAAGATGTGGACACAATCGCTCAGCAACGTAATGAGACAAGCTGAGGACTTGCTACGACAATCCATACAGGCAACTTTATGGAACTACCAAGGTACTGCAGTGCCTCTACAATGTTCTGTTTCTGGGCAAAAAATATCATTGTCGTGGCTACATCCGAGTAGCTCAGCTCTCCACTCAATGATCGGTGAATGCACATCCTTTAACTTAAATTTCCAATTTATTATTTTTTTTTCAAACTTTTTTCGTTATTTAATTTTCAGTGATTGATTCTTCTTTTTTTGAAATACTTATTTTTAATTTTTAATTTTGATTTCAATTAAAATGTTTCTAATTTACAAGATGTTGTTATTTTGTTTTATCATTTTTATTATGTTTGTTCATTTTATTTGATATTTTTAATTTTCTTTTGTTCAAATGCAAATATATATATATATGGGAATTGGTAGTGAGACAATAAAATATAGTGTTGTTGTTGTCACAGCGTTTATTGTGAGTCAGAATAACACATCAGTTGAGTTGCGCAGTTGGGAGATGGCTCTGGATCGATGATGATGATGACACCAGGCGTAGACGGCAAAGACTGCGGTAGAATGGTCGAGATGCGGGTCAGTGGATCGACACCGCGTTGATGGAGATCGGATTCGTGGACTTGTTCAGCACTGATGAAGGCGAGGAGTCTTCTGGGTACTTTAGCGTGAACGAGGTAGCCGAAGGTGCGATGGACCTGGTCGGCAGATGAGCGGGAGTCGCAGGCTGGCGACGTTGGTCGCGGAGCCGAGGCGCAGACGGCGATGAGCTGGTCGCAGGGTCTAGGCGCGTGAGGTTAGCGCTGGCCAGGAATGATAGCCTGGGCCAGGGCGTTGAGGTAAAGAAGGATCGAAGCGTGACGCGGGGGGAACCAGCCATAATGGCCGATTCCTCCGTTACGCCGAGTCGGACTTCTCGAGTGGGATGATGTCGCGTCGAACTTGTTGAGTGGAACGATGTGGAATGATTATGTACTTCGGTCCTCCACCGCTTATATACCTGCTAATTCCTTTGTTCTTGTCTTCCACGGGTTGGAGAAGCGTCTGTACGTCGAACCCGCAGGATTGCTGACTCGGTTCATTGTATGAGCATTTGCATCACCCTGTATGCAACATTCTCTTATCAGCAGTTTTACGTATCGTAGTACCGATATTTTTATTTAATGTTTCGTAAGACTGATTGCTATCTCAGCTTTTTAACTCGTGCAGTCTGGTTATGATATGATGACCTTAAGAGCAGTGACGTAACCGCTACATATATATATCGCATGAAAGATGGCAAACTGGAATTGCACTATCCTCGTTGTCCTGCTGGATCACAAACATAAATGAATAAAATAAAATAATAAAAATCAGAAAGTCTTTCCCAGTTCTAATTGTTTTGATGTGTTTTTATAATGAATTGTAAAATTAAATAAAATTTTATGTATTTGGTATTAGCTGCACAAATGATATATTGTTTTGTGCGAATTTTTTTGTCTTAAAAACCCGTCGTTAACCCTTCAGGCTAATTTTATCGCTTTTGGATACGGTCTCACAGAAATCGTTGTGTCTTTCTTAGATACATTCTAATATAAATATTAAGATATACAATACACATTGTACCGGACGGTGTGTACCGCTCCCAGCGGCCGTCATTTCATAATGGTCGAAGCACCGAGCGGGAGCATGGTTTTAGAACTTACGTTGAGCTGCGATACCTCGAGTCCCGCTCGCCCCCGCGTTTCTTCCCCTCACCACGGGCGCCCGGCCGGCCCAGGCGACTGCCCGGGACCAATCAACGCGCCCCTAACCAACGCTGTACGGGGCAATATTTTGAATTGACGATTAATTGAAATGTTTAGACTAAGTTTGAGAGAGTTCGGCCGTAGATATTACAAAATAAAAGACATTGATAAAACGGCCGGACTCTCCTTAGCATAATTAGTTAATAAAAATTAGTATTAATTCAGAAATAAGAAAATAAAATAAGATTTCCCCTGAATATGTTGGACCGGGGACCCCCACACTGTATGAATATATGTACAATTTATTGATAAATAAAAATGCCAGAGAGGAGTGGTTCGGATCGATTAAAAGAACACAAAGAGTAGAGTAGTTCTAAAGGTTGTGACCTCCGCTAATTAAATCTTAGTGGACGTCACAGCCCGCGGACCACCAAAATCCCGCGAATGAAGGCAGCGCGTTGACCCCGCCCTCCCCAAAGCCGGGAGAGAGGGATTTCGGCAGGTCTCACTCTGCCTTGGACCGCCACCAGCTACTCTACTTCTGCTCTTCCTGACTACTTCTCTCTGGATCTCAACTTGGATCTTCTTTGACTTGGCTTCCCCCTGGATTCCTGCCTCTGCCTGCCTCCTCCCGCACCGAAGGTAAAGCAGATTCCAGCCCCAACCTGAGCAAGGATAAATTAGATTCCTGTACCGACCCGAGCAAGGGTAAAGCAGATTTCTACCCGGACCTAGTGGCTACTACGGACTGACCGGCCCCCTATCATACAGTCTGTGTAAAAGACCTAGCTGGTCGATTACACACATAATAGAAAAACGTTTGGTTTTGGTTGATAGTTTTGTGGCGTCAAGAAGAATCCAGATTAACTAATTAATAATAAACCGCTCGACCTACTTAGTACCTACTCCCGAGTTACGTACTTGCAGCCGAAATCGTAAACAACACAAAACAACCTACCTGCTTCAAGTATTTACTCGCCTACCGGCGACAATACGATCGCATACGGTCTGGTACATTACGACAACTCGCCAGAAGGTTCGAGTCTACCGCCTATGCATAATCGCCGCGCTGTCGAAGATTCCTGAAACACCCAGACTGTGCGAGTGCCTCGGATTAAGTTGCAATTCATCTACCTACTGTTGCCACCGGCCGTACAGTATAAATAAGCCCGACGCAGCTAGCAGTCATCAGTTAGTCATCAATCTGCCGTCAGTGGATAAATCTCACGAGTGATAATCCGCGCACCTTTGCGCAAAGGACAATACTCCCGGCTTCGCACGTACACATCACGGACTCCATCGGGATATCAACTTAGCGCCTTGGCCACGTCCCTGGCCAGCGCTACTCGGATTACAGCGCCCTGATTCCAGCGTCTCTGACCAGCGCTTCATCCACGCATCATGACCACCACGAGGACATGCAGCATCTTCACTGGTCTACGCAGCTCCTGCTCAACCGCCTACAAGGTCCGCCGCACCTTCGGCCTTCCCGTCAGCACTGAAGTACTGATTCCCAAAATCGCCAGTGCCTGACAGTCATCGAGTCCCGGTCACCAGCGCCCGGCGTCGACTCACTGACCCGCGCTTGACCTGTCATCACAGCCAGCATCCGGTGAATACATCTGTCCAGCGTCAACTCTCATCACGGAAAACTGACTCACCAATAAACACTGTGACCTTCACGACACGTCTTTTATTTCGTGCCTCTCACCTGATCCCCAAATTTTTATTATAGAAAGCTATCATATCATGGTTGATTGATACTGGGAACCTAAATATGCACTTGCTAGCTACACACTTCATTGTTTGTTGAAATTTTGTTTTACAAAATTGTGAACCCGATGCTTTTGTTTACTATCGAATTCATCACAGCTGGAATGCTGTTCGTTTATTTAAATGAACCTTGACCTAGTAAGGTTTCATGAATTCCTTGTAGGTAATTTATCTGTTATCAGTGGTACCTAATATCTACTATCAGTTGATAGTTTGTAAAGGTTAATCGTTCGTTATAGTTTTTATTTTCATAGTACATAAAGGTAAATGAGGTTTACCTAATTTTGAAAAGGATATTTAGAAGTCGGTATTTGCGTTTGACACGACTTTGTGGTAATAGGTATTTGGTCACGGTACACCACTGTGAGAGTAGGTATTAAAAGTATTGCTAGGTACTTGAAGGTTTCACCTAATTTTGGTATAAGTATTTGTGTTTGGTAGGTTTTCGTGATAGAAACATCTTTATATGTGAAGAGGTAGAAAGTTATACCATGTAATAGGTATCATATGTACCTAACTCTTGGGGTAGATCTAGTTTGCTGAAATTTTCGCAACCAGAGGCTGGACCAGTTTCATAACCTGTTATATGAAATATTCAATATTACAAGGTTTTCGTTTGTTAAACTCTCCATCTTCGGCTTCCTGGAACGCTGTCTCTTATGATTTCTGAAATTTAATATTTTGATTTTAACTTACCGGCTTTGATTCTGGTGCAAATATTCCAATCGGGTTAAACAAACGACATTCGAAATCAAAGCTCCAAATTCTACCTACTTGCCGTTTATAATGTAGTCTAACAATTTTTTTAAATGACTACCTTTTTTTAAATTTGACCGCGGCTTTAAGGTATTGATTGAAATTTATTTTTAATTGAAAAATTGAATTATTATTATTATTAATTAAAATGTTTTATTTAAATTAAACGATTTATAACACATTATATTAAAGGCACTGCTGAAAACCAGCTACATTCCCGGAGAAATCCGGAATGTACAGCTGAGCAGTTGCCCTTTTGGCAATATAATCATCTAAATGTATGTATGCTAACTATATGCAATATGTAAAAATTATTGTCAAATAAACGTTTTTATTATTATTACTATTATTATTATTTAACCTTTCTTAATTATTCCAGCTGACGTAAGGACTGAAATTATTATTATTATTTATCCGGAAAATATTGCAACCAAAGATAAAGTATTTAGTATTATTATTTAGACAAAAAAATACTAGTCGTTTTATTATTACTCCCTTTTTATTTTGAAACAAAGGAGAATGATTATTGTTACTCTCCCGAGTCATTATTTCAAAACAAAGAGATAGTATTATTTTTAAACTTAAAATATCCGCTGAATTCTATATTTTTAATTTTAACTATTGCCTATAAACAAAGAGACAATATTTATTTTCATTTGTTAAAGTACTCGCTGAGTTTTTCCGTAATTATTTTAACTGAAACAGTTATGATCACAAAGAGATCACAAATCACTATTATCATTTTTCCGAAATATTTTTTCAACAAAGATATGGTATTTATTATTACTATTTTAAATTAAATGAATATTAAAATTTAATCTATTCTGAAGTTCTAATTCACAATCACGTCACATTTTTCACTTTAGAATTCCGACGAAAATTTTATATTAAATTTAAATAATTCACCATTTACTAACACTTTTCACTTTGCTGTAACCACTATGTTTAAACTCTATTTTATTTACATTAATTAACTAAATTAAAACTGAGTTATTAAAAATTACACTGATGGAAATTTTCTAAGAGATTTAAACAACACTGAATTTAATACATGTAGAAAATTCACAAAATTTAGATTAAAATTTTTAATTTTCAGGTTATTAATACAATTATTATTTTATTATTATTTATTGGATAATTTGTATAGCGCCGCTTTGTGAGTTATCACCTCAGGGGCGCTTTACAGTTGATGCAGGTATTACAGAAAATATAAATATTACAAAATAGAGTGAAGTTAAGTTAAGTAAAATGAAGTATGGGAACAGGTGACACGAACATAGAAGATGGAGACTCTGCAGCAAGAATCCTAGATGGTGAAGAAACTGGGCCAGCTGCTGCAGCGAAAGAGTCCACCAAGACTTGTATTAAAGTCCAGAGACTTGTATTAATAACCTGATCCGATGAATCCACGCGTTTAAAACCACACCTTCTCCTTTCGAACTCCCGAAAAACTGTCTTGAAATGAGCTCTTCACTTGTATTTATACTGCCTTTAATACCAAAAAAACTTTAGTCAATTTCACTTTTTACACAATATGGTTACTAATCAACCCGTAAATTTAAACATATCTCACGTTAGTTTCGGACATTTAAAGCTTGTCACTTATTCAGATGACAAAGTCATCATCGGTGGCCACCCCGAATTTTTGCTTTGTCGCTCTCCAGATTCGAGGGCTGGATCAGTATCCTTTAATTATTTTCATAGAGTTCGTCGTAAGGTTACATGTGTTTTTCTAACTGTGTTTAATTTCGTTTGTTTTCTTGGGATATTACCAGTCTATCACTGTATTTCCTCTGCACATTTCATATTCAACGTTTCTTATTTATCTCTTTAATTTTTTTAAGAATTTTCCCACTAATTTCTGTTCTTTTCGGGATAGTGTTACATAATTCAATCACTATTGTTCTTGTCTTAGCAGGTCACACTGGGTTCCCTTAATCCAATCTTTTTTGTTCGTTTTTATCTTCGTTTTTCTATTTTCCTCCGGTGATTATGTTTCTTAAATTCGTTTCCATGCTCATATGATGTGTGAAAACCTTCCCTATACTGTATCTTTGTTGTATCTATCTCAAATCAATTTCTTAGTACTGTTATCCTTGTGTATATTTCAATTTTTGCCAATCTGTCAGTCTGCATGCGTCTTTTTTTTCCCAAAACCCCGCTTTCTATTTCAATTTCACTTGGATAACAGAGGTCAAATGTTTTCCTTCATACCCTTATGCGATATTTAAGTACTCGTTGTTAATATCCAATATCCTGTGTGTTCCAATGTTATTTCTCTCAGTTTTCTTACGGCGTTATTTCCTTTTTTGCGTTCATCCAAAGTTATCTGACATTTTTCTCTATCTTTCAAGCACTTTTTCCGACTTTAATACCTAATCCAACCCTATAAATGGGCAGTATTTACCTACGTTATTCTGAACACACCTACCTTATATCTTTTTCTATCGTAGAATTCAAATTAAATGTAATTTATTTCCCTGTTTGTTTATCGATCTCATATGTACTCTAATATTTTATTGTATTTTGGTTTCTGTAATTAATTTTCATCTCTTTATCGTATTCTAAACACTTCTATATCTATCATGTTAAATAATTGAGCAATAAAATATTAATTGGTGCCTTTATTAGACTTTTTCGTGTTAGGTTTACATCATAAAATTTTATGTTTTTCCGGAGTTATTCTCTTTGTCTGGGTCCAATGACTGTATCAGCGGTTGGTAACCTCGCTGTGAACTACTACAACTCGTAACTTAAATCTTTTAATCTCAAATATCGTCTTTTTCTGACCTTGTAGTGGTTAAGATTATGTACTTGACACTGATATCCGTACATCTTTTCTATTTCGATTCACCTGTCATCAGATACTGTCATTTATTTCCCTAAACTGATTTTTTGGACCTTTCATTGCATTTATGGAGTTCATAACCGGATGTCATCGATACTTCTCAAAACAAATGGTTTACTTGTTTACGTTAAAGTACATTGAACTTCTCCAACGCGTGAGACAATTTCGGTAACAAATCATCCCTTTGTTCAAGCGTACCTATCTTTGATTGGCCGTTGTGTGTGCTCGTCCCTCCCATAAACTACGCCCTTTTTCTAATTGCAGTTTCCTCTAGTTAGTCCGATAATATTCATTAGATGTAGCCGGTATCTTGTTTTCCCTTGTGTTTTGTAACGGTGTACATGTAAAGTAGGAACATTCCATGTTTACATGTTATAGTGAGATCTACAAGATCAATTATAGGGTACAAATACGGTAGAGCAAAGAACTCAATCTCATGATTGTGGGGTTAATTTTCTGTCTAGTAAGGAGGAAAATCAGAAATAATAAGAGTAAATACTTTATAGAAATTATATTGAAACCATCAAAAGTTACAACAAAGGAGTACAAATAATAACCATGTAACAATAGGAATAAAAGTAGGCACATACCAGATGGACTCCTGAACCAAACTAAACTAACTTTACGTGGTCGAGAAACGAAGGAATAACAACGAAACTTGTCTCTTGTCACTTGTCACCTCGCGCCTGTAGGACCATCAAGTCCGCAGCACGTGGCAAGCAACCAGACTCGTCTTAAGGAGCCAGGACATCCTTCTCTTAGTGGAAACGGGAGGACGCAACTCCTTCAACGTGCGCCTGCAGGATCATCAAGTCTGCAGCACTTGGCAACCAACCAGACTCGTCTTACGGACTTCGGGAACAGCAATCCGTTCCTTCGCGACGCGGGGACACTCAGCCATCAACTTCTAGCCACAGCTAGGACCAATCCATTTGCGGTTTCACAACCGAAACACGAGTACTACAAATATGACCACCGGCCAACACTGGGTAAAAAGCGGGATTCCATAATCACCACTAAAATAATATTCAACACGAACTATTCGTGAAGGGTAAAACACCCCGCGCCCTTTTTAAAAGAAAAGCATGACTTCTATTCACATGATTAACTCAGATTAAAACACCTTAAATGGCGAGTGACAAGATCCGCGAGCAGCTGCCCAAAGCTGACCGGGGAGGAAGTGACCAAAAACAAAACTTTCCTTCCTTCCTTAAAAATATTGCCAAAGTTAAAAAAAAACACCATAGACAAAATAAACCCAATTAAGCAAGAACTACACTTGTCACAAAATATTTATGTGACAGTTTATAATTTTATTCTTTTTCCCAGGGTAGGGATTTTCTTTCCGGGTGTGAAAACTTGAGAAAGTTCAAATCATCACAATCTTAAGCTTACTGTCGTTATCACTATCAACTCTTTAGCCATTAAAAGAAGAAGAAAAATAGACAGTTAAATAGATAAAAGATAAAAATAAGTTTTTCCTAACTTAACCCGACCATTCAAAGAAGAATAAGAATAAATTTTGTAATGATAACGCTTTCCAGATGGCTTCGAAATTTCAAACGCGCGGTCCAGGGAAATATTATCAGCGAGAGACTTCTCCAGGATATCGCCTGTCCCATCCACCAGCGGGTGAAGAGATCTGCATCTCCGGTGTGGCAGGGTACTTCCCGAACTCGGCCAATGTCATTGAGCTGAGGGATAATCTGTTTGGCAAGGTGAGTAGCTCTGTTCACATAAAGGTGCTTTAAAGAGAAGACTCGCTCATTTCACACTGAAGCGCTTTAACGAGGTGAGTAGCTCATTTCACACAGAATGTGTTTTAACGAGGTGACCAGCTCATTTCACATTGTAACGCTTTAACTAGGTGACCACCTCATTTCACACTATAGCGCTTTAACGAAGTGAGTAGCTCATTTCACAAAGAATATGTTTTAACGATGTGAATAGTTCATTTCATACAGAAGGTGCATTAACCTGGTGAATATCTCAGTTTACACAAAAGGTGCTTTAACGAGGTGAGTAGCTCATTTCATACAGAAGGTGCTAACGAAGTCAGTAGCTTATTTCACACAAAAGGTGCTTTAAATGGGTGAGTATCTCATTTTGCACGGCAAATGTTTCAAAAAGGTCAGTATGTAGCTTATTTCTTCTATAACATTATTTTGAAAAATGAGTATCCTATTACATCCAATTATTTGTTTGGTAAGGTGAAAATCACATTTCCAATATTAAATTCTTTGACATAGCGAGTTGCTCATTTCACCCAGCAATTGTCTAGCCAAGGCAAGTAGCTCATTTCACCCTGCGATTGTCTAGCCAAAGCAAGTAGCTCATTTCACTCAGCAATTATCTAGCCAAGGCCAGTAGCTCATTTCATCCAGCAACTGTCTAGCCAAGGGGAGTAGCTTATTTTTCTAATAATTTTCTAGCCATGGCAAGTAGCTCATTTCACCTAGCAATTATGTAGCCAAGGGGAGTAGCTCACTTGACCCAGCAATTATCTAGCCAAGGCCAGTAGCTCATTTCATCCAGCAACTGTTTAGCCAAGGGAAGTAGCTTATTTTGCCAATAATTGTCTAGCCAAGGCGACTAGCTCATTTTACCCAGCAATTGTATAGCCAAGGGGAGTAGCTCTTTTTACCCAACAATTATATAGCCAAGGGGAGTAGCTCACTTGACCAAGCGATTGTCTAGCCAAGGCAAGTAGCTCATTTCATCTGGAAAATGCTTCAGTAAGGGGAATAGTACAGATTTCATAGCAATAGCTTCAGCATTGTAAGTAGCTCTTTTCACATAGTTGTTAGCAACAGGTTAAGGTTAGCAACTCAATTCATCGAATGAAAAAAGGCTTCCGATTTTATTAGGCCGGGTAATTTCACAGAATTTTAACAAGTCATCAAATTTCAAAGTTTAAATTAAGTTCTGTGAAACTTCTATAAGTTTTGTTATTATTTTTTACAATGAGCTAGTTGTTTCACAGTACTCGGATAATAATATAACTTAAATAGTAATCCTTAAATTTAATGAAGTTTTCAAATTCTGTGTAGGTCGTAACCCGTCCTTAGAAAACTTCATCGTTATGTACGAACTAATTGATTTTCTGCCCCACCCAGGTGGATATGATATCTGATGACGACAGACGATATAAATGTGTTCATCTGGATATCCCTACCAGAAGTGGAAAACTTCGAGAAATAAACAAATTTGATGCAGAGTTCTTCGGCGTCTCGCGGAGATTGGCAAACGCCCTAGACCCCATGTCTAGAATATTATTAGAAAAAACATACGAAGTCCTCATCGATGCTGGTATGAATGTTTAAAATGCATTATTAAATCGGTACTACCATGGTCATACGCTCATGACAAAACGATGCATTGTAATCCGCATAATTCTTATTTTATAGGGGCTACAAAACCCACTTATTACTTACCTGTTAGTATTTACAATTTTTTTTTTTTTGTAATACTCAGTATAGTGTTACTGTTGTTAACGTACTGCCAAGATGTATTTTAATTTTAATAACTGTGGTGAAAGTGTTTATTCTTGTTATAATTTCGAAGGTTTTTGATTGGTTTTTGTTCAATATGTTTTTTTTGTTGTTTGTTATTCTTTACTATATTTGTGAGGCTGCAAATTTCGACACATGAATTCCCTGTGAGATGAGCGACTTATGATTTTATTGTAACATACAATTTAAAGAAAAAAAAGCGTTTCCTTCTTTTCAACAAATTTCTCATATTAGTTGGGTCTAATCAATTAAATTACTTTAAATCTAAAACAACACCTAAACCTTTCAGATTTTTAAATATTTTTACCAACAAGTCCCAACGACATGGTGAATTTCTTAGAATTTTGGAATGCTACCGAGGTATCAAAAATGTGCTACACATTTTAGATACCTCTGAAGCTGTCGTTAAAGAAATACTTTTATGGAAATAAGATTAAATTATCTTTGAAATATTTGCATTTGAAAAAAACATTGATCTTTCTAAACAATATATTTTTTAATATCAAACATGAAAATGTTAACAAAAAAACTTGCAAGGACATTCTGACTCGGAACTTTAATAATTTTGAAACAAATCAAAATTTATGAAACATATTCATTTTTTGTAGGTAACTAGTAATAAAACTGTCATTTCAATTTTTATGCCGTTTATACAATAAAAAAGTATAAATAATTTTTTGACTTTCAACCGTCAATGAAAAAATGCCGCCAGTTTGTAATCATGCACTTAGACAATGTTTTTAAATTTTTATCAATGTAATAATATATAAAGTATAATTATTTATCTTTCCAATGATGAACATAATATCTACGCTTTATAGAAAAAAAGATAAAAATACTTTTATAATGTATTGACGCCCCGGTCAGATCTGTCTTTCAGAGGCTATAATGAAATATGATGTTTGTGGTCAGTAATGTCCTTCCGATGCCTGAAGGGTTAAAATTATTACCAATATTGTTCTTTATTGGCGACTTTATAAAACATGTGAACATAAAAAAAATATCAATGGTATTTCTTAGTCCTCACTGTTTTCTATGTCGTTTTTAGTTCATTTATAGAGTTTATTCCTCTAGACCTCTTTAAGCCAGTTTTTAAATCTTCAATTGTACTCATTAAACTTTTCTATTCGTTTTATATCTGAGGGGAGGATGCTGTGGAGTATATTTGCAAAACAATATGTAGTGTCTTTATCCGAATGTGTTTTTGTATCATTTTGATGCGATCTAGTGTAGTAGATACGCGCTCTAACAGAGAATTCCGTATTTTTAAATAGTTTATTTTTATATTTTTGACATATATTTTTTTCAAAATTTCGGTATTTATTTATTACTTTAGATTTACACACAGTACAATATGATACAAGATATAATTAAAATATTTTTAGTGATTATAGATTATTTTACCTTATCAGGTAGAAATTATTGGTTCCTAACTAGGCAAATTGCCCGTTCCAAGGAACCAAAAAATATATGAAAATAAGTGTGTGATTTGTCTATGTCTATTATATATCTCATTAATGTTTTAATTTATGATGTTTAATCGTTACAATCTTATGATAGAGTCGAACTTGAGCTGTTGTGTATGTTTCAATTGTGTATGAGCAATAATTAGAATAATGGAAGATATATATAGTGTGTGATTAGTCTATGTCTATTTATTACTGGTATATCAAAACTGTTTAAAATTTTCATCGAAGGCGTTCTTATGAGTACTTTCAGAATGGTCTTTATTTAGCTTCGAGATTTTAGCAGGCTTTGCATTTTTTTTATAATTTTGTACCAAAATACACTGAAAACTCAATTTTGCCAAATGAGAGCGCTATATAACGTGTTGTTTTGACATGATCTAATGATAATATCGGTAATTGACATAATTTTAAAGAAGAGAAAATCGATCAAAATTAATTCGTAAATCGTATTGAAAAATAATTATTAAAATTTGAAGTATTTTCAGTGAAATGTCACTTGACGTTTCATTGTTATGTTTAACTAGTTGACTAGTACCCGGAGTTGCTCTACTTTTCTCTACTTGCAATAAATATAATATTCATGTATTATATATATATATTTACATATAAACCTTTCGAAAGAAATTCTCTAAAAGATTGCGAAAACCCTATCAAACTCCGTTGTATAGTTTGGAAAAAAACTAAGCATACAAACAGACATACGCGGATACCGACTTTGTTTTATACCATTTAGTGATTATAAAAAGTAAGGACTTTGTTTACTGCGCAGTTTTGAAAAAAAAAAAGTTTTTGATTGAGATTGCATGTTGTAACTGACAAAAATATTATTTTTTGATATGACGGAAGGGACTATCTTTTTTTTTATTTTTAAAGTGAAATAAGTTAAAAAATGACATAAACTACATTTTTGCCATCACTGTACCAAGAGAAAAATAATTCATTCCTACCTTAGTTAATAACATTGGGCCTTAATCAAGCAATATTTTGGCAGGTGTAAATCCGTGTGAGCTGAGAAACACAAACACTGGTGTATTCGTAGCAGCCAGTTATTCGGAAACTGAACTTAAGATGATCTATGAGTATTTGGAACCTAATGGATATGGTGTTTTTGGGTAAGTGAAATTTTATAAAAGTGATATTAAATCTATGATTTTATTTGCACTTGTCGCGGCACATTGTAACGTATAAATATTGACGCAAATGTGTTGATTGTTTATTTATGTTTTGAAGTTGAGAGCCCGCAGATAGCGGAAGGGGAGAATTGGTCGGCCTTATTGGCAGAGTTTTTTTTTAAATTACAATATGTGCGGCACATGTCGCGCAACATACTATCGCGCATGCTGAACGAAAAATCTTGTACAAAGCCGCGAGACATTTCTTTTGTACATTCCAGTGGATGGATCCCTGTAAAAAGTAAAAATAAATGCTGTGAGGAATTTTATTCACAAACGATACGCAAAATACGAGCCTATTGGTTTCACAAAATCAAGAGATATTTTTTTTTTCTTCGTGTACCCGAGAAAGAACACAGGTGTTGAAACTTTTATTACACTTCATGTTGGGGGACATTTGTCCTCTAGTGGATACTTGGTTTTACAAATTCATTCACACCAAAACTACACAATTAAAATTTGAATACAATTAAATTAATCAATTAATTTGAATATAAAGCCATAATAAAAACCAGGTCATCAACAAATAAAACACTGAACATTCCGATAACACACACCACACACGGACAAAGACACTTTCAATACTACGCAACCAAACTTTTTAACAGTATGCCCATTACTTTGAAACAACTAATGACTACAAATACACCTACAAACTTTCTCAAAAAACATATCGTAGCCTGGATAAAAAATCAAGATATTCACTTTATTCAAAAGATTATAATTCCAAACCAAACATAACCAAAATATGGTTAAGTAAAATTAAATATTATACACGTTCTTCAAGAATTATCCGAAAATACATACACGCACATATAAATGTGTGTTTTCATGTTTCAATATATGTCTGTGAAAAAAAAATAATAATAAAATAACTTTCTACTACAACACATAAATTCCTGTCACACTTAATCACAAACACGTAAACACCTCAGCACAGGTTCTCCTAGTGAGGTGTTCACGTAACATACAATATCACCCACACACAGTTTTACCTATATCAACCTATGTTCTTTATTTTTTATACCTTTTTTCAGTACTTTTTTCTCTGTACTACAATATAAATCACTGTAATCATTTGTAAAATGTGTATTCAAGAATAGACATAAATAAATAAATTACGGAGCACTAAACATGAAACCACGGGGAATTTTAAAAAGGCCATATCTCTTAAGATTTCGGCTGGCGGCCGAAAGGCTAACCGCCAGTATTACCAAAGCTGAAAGAATTGGTGTAACTAGTAAATGAAACAATTATTTACAGTAATATTAATTTTGTACGATGTAATGTAGATCTTCACGAAGCATGTTAGCCAACCGCATCTCCAGCTGGCTGGGAATAACTGGTCCTTCATACACCTTGGACACCGCTTGCTCCAGCTCGCTGTACGCCCTGGACCACGCCTACAAAGCTATTAGAGATGGACACTGTGAGGCTGCCATAATTGCTGGAACGAATCTCTGTCTCAATCCTCGCTTGACGCTTCAGTTCACCAAGTAAAATATACTTCCATCCTTGTGTATCACTATTGACGTATGACCCTCTTATTAAGCATATTTGACGTAAAATCCGTATTGCATTATTCGTAATTGTGCTGTATATAGGGTAAAAAATTTTCTGTTGATCTTTCACATGGCTACTCTTTTTTTCTAAAAGCTGAACATCTATATGTTGGATATTAAACACTGTTATGTTCTAAATTTAGTGAATATTTTTTGTATTGTATTAGCATTATTACATTTTTATTCGTACTTGCAAAATTATCTGTTGCCAACTTACCTACCTTATTACGATTAAAATCAACATAGAGTATTCTCCTTATTTCCGCTTTGCGACGGTACCTCGCGGAAGTCCCCAAAAGTATTACTTGAAGATAACTAATTTTTTATTTTTTATTATATTTTTTTATTCAAGAAATTTTTTTACAATTTGTGATATACATATATATTTCACTAGTAATAAGATAAAAGATATTATGATATGATTAATATTTATTATTTTTCAATGTTCTCCCATAATAAGCAATTGCTTGTGTGTATGGGATGAGGTATTATTTGTTTAGTTTCTTAGATTTATTTTATTTTTTGAATTTTTGTTGTTGTTTTTTTTTTTATTTTATTTATTTAATTTTTTTTTTTATTTAGTTTAGTTTTTTTACAAATCGGAATTGGTAACATGTATTTTTGCCTGAGATTTGCTGTGTTTTCGAATGGTACGGTTTTGTTTAGGATATCATCTTTGTAAACTTGTAAGGTTGAGTGATACAGGAAAAGAGTATTTAATTTTCTGACTTTAAATTCTTTGAAAATGAGTTCAGATGAATATAAAAATGATTTCTTTAATATTATTTTAATTATTAGTTTTTGCGCAATGTAAAGAGGTTGTGTGTGAGTTTTATAAGCGCCCCCCCATCCTATTATACCATATTGGATTATGGATTGACAGAATGCGAAGTACGTCATTCTCAGTAGTTCTTTATTTAGAATATATCTTAAGCAGCTAAATATAAAGATTAATTTTCGTACTCTGTTTTTGAGAATGGTTATATGTGGTATCCATTTTAGGCATTGGTCAATAGTGATCCCTAGATATTTGGTTGAAGTTTTAATTTCAATATTAGTACATGGTAAGTTACAGTGGTGTTGTTTGTTTTGTTTGTTGAGTGTTTGGTGCAGAGTGAATTCGAATGTTTATTTCATGCAGCGTATTTGGTTTGTTTATGAAAAATGGTACATAGTGTGTTTTTTTAGAGTTTAACGTTAGTAGGTTAATGTCAAACCATGTTTTCAATTCATCGATGTCTGAATTAGCCTTTTTGTTCAATTCTAACCATGTGTTTGGTGCAGAGTGAATTCGAATGTTTATTTCATGCAGCGTATTTGGTTTGTTTATGAAAAATGGTACATAGTGTGTTTTTTTAGAGTTTAACGTTAGTAGGTTAATGTCAAACCATGTTTTCAATTCATCGATGTCTGAATTAGCCTTTTTGTTCAATTCTAACCATGTGTTTGGTGCAGAGTGAATTCGAATGTTTATTTCATGCAGCGTATTTGGTTTGTTTATGAAAAATGGTACGTAGTGTGTTTTTTTAGAGTTTAACGTTAGTAGGTTATTGTCAAACCATGTTTTCATTTCATTGATGTCTGAATTAGCCTTTTTGTTCAGTTCTAACCATGTGTTTGCTTTTAGAAGAAGCACCATGTCATCTGCATATGAGACAATTTCCCCGTATTTAGCAACTTCAAATATATCATTTACATATAATATGAACAATGGTGGTCCTAAAACTGTGCCTTGTGGTATCGAGAAATTATTACTTTCGGAATCACTTAATTCATTTAATAATTTTACTTGCTGTGGTCTATTTTCCAAAAAGCTTATAATCCAGGATAGTACCGTTCCATTTATTCCCATTATTATTTTTTTTTATTAAGTTAGTGTATGAAATACTATCAAATGCTTTTTTAAGGTCAATAAATATTCCAATGCATTTTTCATTTGAGTCTAGGGCGTTATATATATAATTTGTTATTTTTGCAATAGCATCGTGGGTGCTGGTGTTTTTTTTTTGAAACCATACTGTTTAGAATTTATAATTTGATGTTGTTCTAGGAAGGACCAGATTTGATTTTTTACAATTTTTTCGAATATTTTTGATATATTTGATAAAAGGGATATAGGGCGGTAATTATGTGGGTGTTTGGGCAGTAAGGTTTATAAATCGGCGTTATTATTGTTCTTTTGTAATTATCAGGAAATAGACCTTTTATAAGGCTTGTATTTATTATATGAGTTAGGGGGTAAATAAGATATTGTTTCATTGTTTTTAATACGTTTACATCTATGTTGTCATAACCGGGAGCGAAACCCCCCTTTAAATCATCGATAATTTTTCCGACATCAGTTTCTGTTATTTTGTTGAAATTATTATATTGGTGTTGGGAAGCGTGGGGATTCTTTTTATTATTGTTGGGACATGTTTTGATGGCGTTAGCCAGATTTTTTCCGACATTTACAAAATAGTTGTTTAGAATATTACAGCATTTTTTGGTGTCAAGTTGGACATTATACGTTTTTTTCCCATTTGAAATTTCGGATATACAACTGTTCTTTCTATTCTTATTTATTATTTCGTTTATTGTAGTCCATATTTTTTATTATTGTTTATAGCATCTAGAATTAATTGGGAGTAGTAGCTGTTTTTAGTTTTTCGAATTAAAGTGGTAAAGATGTTTATTTTTCGGAATAACTTTATTGAGTAAAACCTCAAATTGTAATATTTAGTTCGAGTCCCAGATGTGACCGTTTCCTTTTCTGATTTTTCTGTTTCAGATTTTCGTTTAGAAATCACTAATATTGTCTTTAATGGTAAAGATGTTTTTATAATAAGAAATAATTGATTTTTGGCAGTCGGTTGATTAGCTAATTTGTAAAGTTTATTTATTTTCTAACTGCTTTTACTAATCAGATAGTGATCCAGGGTTTTATTTTCTTTGTTTTTAGTTTTGATACAAATTTTTAATTTCAGAGGCATTTAAAATGTGTTCTGATAATTTTTTTTCAAATAATGATGCACCTTGAATGGCGCACTTGCTGTTTATTATTTCAGTCCATTTTTCTGTTATGAGTGATTTTTCTAATAGTTGGTAGTTTAATGTGGTTTTTGTGGTACTTGATTTAGGTAGGTTTTTAGTTTTATTTTTTGTTTCATAGTTAAAAAGGGTTGCGTGATGATCAGTTATGTTTATCTTCCAGATTGAGGATTTGACATTTTTTATTTAATTCAAGTTAACATTACACAAAATATGGTCTAGACAAGATGGCGTTGGATTTGGTACTTCACGGGTATAGTTGTTAATGCACGATTTGAAGTTAAGATGAGTCATCATGTTCAAGAAGTTATTTTTTTCTATGGAATTGTGGTTATTAGAAATATTTATGTTAAAGTCACCACATATAATCGTAAAAATCTTTGTTAAATTATTCAGGAATAGATAAAGTTCGTTTGTAAAATTCGTTATGTTTGATTTGTGTGTGCGGTATATTGTTATGATTCTATAAATAGAATTTTTAAATTTAATATCTATTTTGAAACAGTTGACAAATTGAATATATACTTCTTCTGTGTTTATTACTTCACAATCGTCACGTACAAACATAATTATTCAACTATTTTTGTTTATAGATATTTTAGTTGCTATTCCTCGGTAGTTGGGTAGCGCACTTATGTATTGATCGCTGTTGGAGTGTATTTCAGTTAACCCTATGCACACCGGTGATGTATTTAAATTATTAATATTTATTAATAATTCATCTAGATTTCTTGAAATACCTCTTATGTTCGTGTTTTTAGCACTAGAAAAGTAGAATCCCTATTTTTACACCATTTGTTAATTTCGGTAACGTTTTCGCATATTTCTTCTGTAATGTTGCAGTTTTGGTCGATTTTTTTTGCAATGTAATCATCCATGTTAGTTGCAGTTAATTCGTTCCTTTGCAAATAGTAACATTTTTATACGTTGCTTGCATTCTTCATTGTTTGCTTTATGATTTGTTGGAAAAGAACTCTTTTTCAATAGATTGTTATTTGTGCAGTTTATGCACTTTGGGACTTCATTTTTGCTATTACAGTCTCTAATGCCGTGATCTCCAGCGCAATGAGGGCAAATAGGTTTTTCGTTAATTCGTAAACAGCGCGTGGCTGTGTGACCGTATTTTTGGCAGTGGAAGCGCTGCATTAGTGGGTTGCAGTCTTCCACCTTTATTTGGGAGAAATCCAGGTTTACTTTTTGCTTTTTTATTAGTAAATTTCTAATGTCTCCAGTGCATTCGATAATAATGTTTTTTTGTTTATATTTTTTTATCGATTCTTATGTTTTCTATTAATTCCTCCATATTTAGGTCCGTTCACTCGTTCATACCAGTGGTTATTGAATTTACAAGGCTTATTAATATCGAATTACAATAAGAAATAGAAGTTTATAAATATAAAAATTTATTGCCGGCTTGCGGTTCGAACCGAGATGCGACTGCCCTCGTATGCAGTCCCGTTATTACACTATTATATATTTTTTTATTTATTTTATTTTTTTTTTTATTTAATATTTGTATGTTTTTTACAATAAATATACAATTATACATATTATACAGTTTTATAAAGGTAAATAATAATATCTTTTCCTCACCATAAAGAGACGAGGCTCTTGTGTTTGGTGAGTGAATCCTAGCTCAATTATATGGAATCATGTAAGTAAGTAAATAATATATTTGCAAAACCAAAGGGATAAGTAAGAAATAGGCAACATTTATCAATAATACAGTTTCAAGATTTGAAGGAAATAATAATAAGAGTAAGATATGGACTTTTATAGTAGTTTTAGGTAATTTTTTAATTTTATTTTAAATTCCTGAATATCTTCAATATTTTTTAGATATAATGGAAGGATGTTAAAATATGTTATACCTAGATAGAGATAGGTATTTTGTGTGTGCTTTGTATTAAGTTTTGGGATTTTGATAGTTTTTTGATATCTTGCTGATGAATTGAATTGTAAGTTATTTAACTGTATTTCTTTATAAATTTGTAGAATTGAATATTTTTTATATATATTGTCTATTGTGGGTACATTGAATATTGAAAAGAGAATCTCAGTAGAAAATTTGGATGGTTTTTTCAATATTACTTTAATTATCAATCTTATTATATTAAAGTAACGGTTCACGTAGGCACAACGCAGCGTACTATTTATTGTCTTTATTGTCACACTTGAATTCTTTATGTCTTTGTAATTTTTATTTTTTTTAATACAACACCGAAACTAGATTGTTCACTTTTAATCACTTTATTTGATTTTTACTTCCTTCAGTCTACAAACACATCAGCGTTTGTATCTTTGAACGAGTTAAACTGTAAACTTTGGCATGTTGTTATTTATATATATATTTTTTAAAACACTATTTTGATACTTCCGGGTGGAAAATATGAAGAGTAAAATACACTGGCGATAGCGCGCGCAAAACTACGCAGAACTGTACCGATTGTAAACATGTACTTCTCTTTTATCACACTTTTAGTTTAATTATTGTAGAGGCATTCCAAATACGTTTGACGTTTCATGAACTCAAATAATACTCGATAATCTAATACCAAAACTAATATAAATGACCAAGGAGGAACGTAAATTCCACGCTACTGACACGCCCTGGTTCTCATAGTTGCTAATAATTATATAAATATCATCATAGCGTTACATCTCAGGGAAGTTTTTTTGCTTCTTTCACAAATGCTTTCCACTCGCTCCGATCTCCACAGCCAGTCCTGAGGCCTTCCTAATCTACTCAAATGCTCCAAGTAATTTCTGTTTCTTCCTCCATCTGGGTCTGGTTCACTTTCACAGGAGAACTCAATTGTACTTACGTGATTTAGTATCATATCATCTCTATGTATTTATTAATTATAACCGCCTTGACGGGCTTTCATGTGAGTTTATATTTTACATGATTTACTTCATGATACAGAGACGACGAGAGATTTTTGATGTTTACCTAATAAAAAAAGGAAAAACTTTTAAAATTGAACATTGTTCATGTTAGATGTAAAGTTATATTTAACTGTATGTAATAATACGTAATTTACAAGTGAACAATAAGAAGAATGTAAAAATATGTGCAATTGCTCGATGCTCCTAAATATTATGTTAAAGAAAAATTTAATTCCGGTATTTCTTAAATACGGGTAAACTTGGTTTGATTGGTGATTTGTTTTCAAGTGTATGAAGGCGAGAAGTTGGTGCAAGTATGCGGCAGTTAGCCCTGGAATTATTGTTGCAGAATAATATATTTTGCTTGGTTGCTATTCATCTTGTCATCATTTTTTCAACATGTCCATCCCACCGCAGTCTTTGCAAACCACGCAATCTGATGGTCTTCAAGATGATTTTATTTCTGTATGATTCAACTTTACAAAAACTGTTTATTAATCTGTTAGGTTAGGAGTAATGTCATCCGAAGGAAAATGCCGCAGCTTTGACAACGATGGCGATGGCTACGTCAGGTCCGAGACCTCTGCAGTTATCTTCCTGCAGAAGGCAAAAAATGCGCGCAGGGTCTATGCGCAAGTTGTTCACTCTAAAACCAACTCTGACGGACACAAGGAACAGGGTCTAACGTATCCAGGGAAGATCGGGCAGAGAATGTTACTGAGGGAGTTCTATCAGGAGTGTGAAATCAATCCAACTGAAATTGAGTTTATTGAGGCCCATGGAACAGGTAACGTTAAATTTTATTTAGCTTCTTCGAATGTAAAAATATAATGACACACCCATGCCACTTCCCCGGCTCCGCGCAAATCTGTTTGTTCCCTCGCCCTTACGGGAAGGTCTATCTTTTATAAATGAAAAAAATCTTCGTTTTAAATCATTTTATTGAGTTATATAGATCGACTGGTTTCGGGTGCACTCAACATTTTTCAGGACAATGGAAATATAAACTAAATTTAAATACAGTGGACAATTACAAAGTAAACAAAAGTAAAATATAGCTAATATATAAAATAGGAACGCATCAAATACAGACTTGTGGAGGGATAGGTAGAAGGGTAGGGAAGGGAGAGGGTTACACAGAGATAAAGGATACAACTTAAAAATTGGCAGGTCAGTTAATTTTAATTGTTTATTTAAAAGTGGAAAATCATTTTTATTTTATTCGATTTGGATATTTCGAATGCTTCTAAATTATTAATATCTATTCCTATTTTATTTTTAACACCCGATTTATTATTTTATTGGAATATATAGATTGCCGGGCAATCGTTTCAATTGTGTTTGTAGATGCCAGAGTGGCTTAATATATCTTCTTTATCGATACAATTAATTAAAGGTTTAGCTAAGTTATTATTAGTACAGAAGGCCGGACCTATTTCTAAAGGAAGTTTAGATGTACACAGGGAAAAGAATTTACTTATGTACAAAATTCTACGTCATTAGGTAGTCCAATTATTACTTTTATTTATAGTTGGTAGGGCATTATATCTTACAAACTATATCTGTCTTTTATTTCTATAAAACGAATAGGGACTAACGTGGACGAAACGTGGTTTTTTAGGGAGTTCCTTTGTCATCTTGTCTTTTCTTGGATCGTCTTAGCTGTTCATGCTTCTTCTTGATCGTTGTGTTTTCTTGTATTTTCTTATTTTTTATTGCCTGTTCTTGTCTCTTCTTACCTCTTATTGCCTCTTCTTTATGCATGGCGATCTAATAAACCAATACTGGAACTTATTATGAGCAGGAATAAAATAATTGATCAAGCGTTGGTTTCTCGCTTCCTGATTCTTTTTTGCTTTCTACTTGTTCATATTTCCTGCTTCTCGCTTCTGTAATTTAATTGCTTGTTCTGATGTTTTCGTGCCTATTCGTTCGTTGTTTTGACTCTTCTTGGCTTTTTCTTGACTAATTTAGTATCTCCTAGTCTCTTTTTTATTGCTTCTAGTAGCCTCTTGTTTTGTTTTCATTCTCTTTATTTATCTTGCTTCTTCTGTTTTTTTTCTTGGTCTTTGCTTATTCTTGACTCTTCTTGGCTCTCCTAGTCTCTGCTTATATATTATTTCATCTGTTAGCCTCTTCTTGGGTTTTCTGATTTGAAATTGCCTCTTCTTCGTCTTCTTGTTTCTTTTCGCTTCTTCTTAGCTATTCTAGTATACGCAGGCATCTTCTTGCTTTATTTTGATATGTTTGTATTGCCGTGGCTTTTTTTCTTTCTTCCGTGCATTTTCTAGCCTCTTCCTGCCTTTTCTTGATTCTTCTTACTTCTCAATGCCTATTATTTCTTCGTATTGGCTTTTCTTGGTTTTTCTTGTATCTTCTTGCTTCTTTTTGCCTCTTCTTCTTTCTTCTAGAATATCCAAATCAATTAATCAAATTGGGTGAGAATTTCCTTTAAAGGGCAATGGATAAATTTATTTACAAGGTATATTTATTTACAACCTACAATATG